>JAXBDA010002508.1:0-41999 GCA_036023075.1 Gaultheria prostrata
TGATAACGGCCGTTAGGTTAAAGATAACGGAAATTGCAATTTCAGGGTTTTTGAAGGGGCAAATATGTTTTTTCGCCCCCCATCTTCCCCAATACTAAAACCCTAACTCATCCTCCCCATTTCACATTTCTTCGATGTTCGATTGATCGAACAAAGTAGTCTCTCTCTTTTTTTTTTTCACTCTCAGATGAAAATAATACTTTAAAATGGATAAGAGGAGTTAGGGTTTTGGTATTGGGGAAGAGGGGGGGCGAAAAAACATGTTTGCCCCTTCAAAAACCCCCAAATTGCGATTTCCGTTATCTTTAACCTAACGGCAGTTATCAATTGTACTCAAATCGACCAAAATTGAAACTACAGGGTTCGTTAGAGTGAAATTGAAACTAGAGGGACGAAATCGAGACTGTGGTGAAACTAGAAGGACCATTTCGATAAATTACCCAAAAAATAATGCCATCGATATCCAAATTAATTACCTCATCTATCCTTGATTGTAAATTGGTAGCAATCAAAATCTTGGCAATAACAAATGAAGATTCAATCAAAGTATCTTCATCAACTGCTAAGAAATCTCCCCATTGACCTCCAATTTTTTTAAAAGTAAGCGAGTTCCAAACGTTTAGGGGAACACCAATACAAGAGATCCAAACAAGCCTCTCCATACTAGCAGCTTCCCCATTCCAAGCTTTAATACTCACGAACCATCGTTCATACCAATTCTTCTTGATCAACTCATCCATTAAAGTAGTATTCGGAAAAGTGATAAGTATATTTCTACCACCCATTGCCCTGATTAGGATGTCACCACCAATCTCCTTTTGAACTTCTACCCGGAGTTCATCAACAGATAACATTTTGTGTAGAACTGCCACTGCACTTCTGTGAAGCCATCCATTCCCAGAAGGTTGAAACTTCAGAGTAGAATTCAAATCCTTGCTATTTCCCATATCCTTAACACTTCCCATGAGAGCATGAGCATAAGATCTATGGCTGCCTACATTATGGTTTCGGTAAGCAATCTTGCCCTTATCCACATCATTGTTAGAAACTGCAAAAACCGCCCTATTTTGAGGTTTCTGTAGGGGCTGATTGGGAGACATCCCTTTGACAAAATCTGCCAATTTCACCACCAGATTATTATCTTCCACCTCCATGCCATTGGCTTTGAAAATTGCCATATCTGCAAAGACAGGGCAATCATACCGGACAAAACCAAATTTGCTACCTGTCTTGCTACTCCTTTTTGTAGGAACGAATGCATCCCTAACCACACCATAATTGCTGAAAATTTTCCTCAGCCACAAATGAGTGGATTTCCCCGGAATATTATCGATAAACAGGGTAACTAACTCCTTCATCACAATTAGATCAAGGCTAACTAATCAGAAGCATCAGATAACCATCAAGAGAACACTAACCGGCAATGGAATAGAACACCAACAGACAGAGAAAAAAACGTCCACGAGAAGAAACCCAAAAGTTACCTAAAAAACAAATCGGAGTAACAGAGTGCAGCGAGAGCGAGAGAACGATGGATCCAAACTCACCAGAAGACTTGCCGATCAGAAGGTCACAGCAAAATCCGGGTCAGCGATTGAAAGGGGATGAAAGGCAGCGGACACCACGGTGAGTGGTGAAAGGAAAAGGGAAGGCAAGAGTTTCGAGAAGCGGGTGGATCTGTACGAGGGGTGAGGGATGGAGAGACGATGGGGTAGGAGGAGAAGAGTCCGGCCGACGATGGCCGCCAGGGAGGCGGCAATGAAAGAAGTGAAGGGTTTATGTAGCTAGTCGAGTAGCGAGTGGATCTGAAGAGGGGTGAGGGATGGAGAGACGATGGGTAAGAGGAGAAGAGTCCGGCCGGCGATGGCCGCCAGGGAGGCGGCGATGAAGGAAGTGAAGGGTCATGAAGCTTTTGAAAGATAGCAGAGAGTACGTATATAGAACACCAACACCACTGCTACTCTGCCACTGCCACCACTACACCGCCACTCCCACTCCCGCCGCCACTGTTGCCACTATAGCACCACGCCACCACCATCGTTATACCACCATTTAGCCAATATTTTTTTTTATATTTTTACTATTTTGGTAAATGTACATTTTTTTTCATTTATGAATTCCAATATAAATAAATGAAAGGCAAAGTAAAATTTTTTTTGGAGAATTGAATACTTCTACTCCTTATATAGATCAAATAACTGATTTATTTTAGTGCTTAAGATTAAGTACATATCAAACAGCTTATTAGCTTAATAAATTTAGCATTCAGTTTTTAGTACTTAATTTTCAGTTTTCAGCTTTATCAAACAGCCTCGTAATCGACCACTCTCATTAATGAAAAGAAAATAGCCAAAAGTCCTTAGAGCATCTCCAACAGCTCTTATGCATTTTGCCCAGGAAAATACAAATTTGTATTATAGCTAGCATTTCGATAAAAAAAAAAAGGAAATTATATTTTACAACCTAGACATCTGAAAATTAAGTTTTGCAATCAGATGATTCATATACAATATCTCTAATTCTCCTATGACAATGATGAAAAAACGAAGAGAGAGGTAGACGAACTTTGAAGATGATGATGCTACGAGCCCTAACGATGAAAGTGACGTCAACGAGGTAGATCTGTTATCCAATGACAATCGCAGACAACAGCCGATGAGGTGGACAACAACACTGGTAGACTAAGAGGTAGACGACGGCCAACGAGGCCTTATAGATAGAGATAGAGTCTGCCGAGGCTATAAGAACTTGTCAATCTTGACGAGTTACTGCAACGGGAGATAAAATGTCAATTGTTCTGTTGAGGCTAGCTACTGGATATGCTATTTAGTAGGGTTGCACAAAAAAACCAGTAAATCGTGAATCCGGTCCGGACCAAACCGATCCGCACGTTTTGGATTTTAACCGTATTGGTCCGAACACGGATTCAAAAAATACTAAACCGTGACTCATGGTCCGGACACGGATTTTGATTTTGAAACCTTGGATTAACCGATCCGGACTGTGAGATTTATTATATATAATTTTTTCAAAAATAATACAGTAATATATACTGTATATATATAATTTTATAAGTTTTATAAATATTGTTAATTTGATATAGGGTTTTATTGTATGTAACTGAATTCAGAGACTGTTTTTTTTTTTTGGGACAATTGAACTACCTTTGTTTGCTGCCTTTGTTTGTTTTTATTCCATGTATTGAACTAAGCTACTGCTGCTTTGTTTATTAATGTTTAGGTCTCTGTTTTGAGTTTTATACTTTGGATTTTGTATTAAAGATTTAATCTACCTTTGTTTCTACTAATTGATTCAATTGGTGGATGAATTGCCTCTATCAATTGATTCAATTTCATGGCTCCATCACATCTTTGTAAACTGCCTCTATCAATTCCTATCTCCCGATGAAACTGTTTGTGTAATTTACATATGACAGGTAATCCGTGGATAAAACCGGAACCGATCCGTGACTGGCGGATCAGATTGGAACCGGACCGTAAGACTTTTGGTTCGGACACGGATTGTGTTTTCTAAAAACCGTGACTCGCAGATTAGGATTGGATTCATGTCAATCCGATCTGATCCGAACCATGTACACCCCTACTATTTAGGCGTTGGACTAGCCAGACTAACCATTTTAGCTACTCCCTCCATCCTAAATTTATTGTCCATTTACGTTCAGGCGTGATCATTTCTAAATTGTTTATAATTGTCAATCTATAATGTTATATAATTCTAAAGATTCTATTTAATAGAAATAATCAAGATCAATCAAACAACATCCATATTTAATAAATATAACATTATACATTTAAAAATATAAATAATTTTTTAAAGATGTCGTGAATAGTAAAAATCGACAATAAAAATCGGATGGAGGGAGTAATTTCAAGGTTTGTTTAGGATGTTGGAGTCTTGGAGCTGCCTTTGCAAAAATAGAAGGGAAAAATTCAAAAACCCCCCATACTTCGACCTCAATATCTCATCGCCCCCCAAACTTTTAAAATTACCAATTGCACTCCTAAACTATTATTCCGTTATCAATTACACTCCTACCGTCTCAATCCGTTACTCTGCTAACGGAAAATGCTGAGGTGGACTATAACGGTGTAATAAAACGTTATATTTGCTTACTCTCCATTCCCCCCCCCCCCCCCCCCTCTCTCTCTCTCTCTCTCTGTCTCTCTCCGCACAAACTGCGATTACTGCAAGAAAGGAAGGGAATCGCGATATGCACCGACTGCGATTGGAACTGTCACGAGGCTGCGCCGTCTCGTATCCAGAGCAATCCATATCAAAAGAAGCTTTCAATTAAATCCTCACACCAGTGCTTCAAACCCTTTTCGCATTGTTTTATCAATTATTATCCACAAACCAACAACCACATATCTGCCACCGCAATCGAACCGCGTACCGCTACCCAATGCAGTGCCGTCTGCTTCGTATTATCTGTGGCATGTACATCGCCACCATGCTTCAGATCTACTACGAGGAACGTGGGTCCGACGAGTTCCCTTCCGAGCTGCTTGTTTGCGACATATGCGATTGTGGGTTTCACATTATATACATAAAGGTGTATCCGAAATTGCATGATAGTGTAAGAAATTGATGTCATTGCGATTTACGGTTTGAAATTACCTTCTGTTGGTAAGCCACCAATGTATCCTTTTTCCTCCGGCTAAAGATGTAGATGTAGCCATGGTCACTGTGCAAGGATCAAATATCAATTTCTCTCCTCCCCTCTCTATAAGAATTTGTTTCCATATGTCTCAAATTTGAGAGAGAGCGAGAAAGAGAAGGGATAGTTTTTACTCAGACCCATGTCATGGGGTTAAGATTAGTGTAATGGTAATTGTGTCCACCTCAGCATTTTTCGTTAGCAAAGTAACGGATTGAGACGGTAAGAGTGTAATTGATAACGGAATAACAGTTTAGGAGTGCAATTGATAATTTTAAAAGTTTGGGGGGCGATGAGACATTGAGGTTGAAGTATGGGGGGTTTTTTGAATTTTTCCCAAAACATAATTTATTTTCATTTTGGAATAGGTAGACATAAATCTGGCTGTACGGATATTCCAACTCGTAAGTGCTACTTCCCTGCAAAAAGAAATTGGGGCGTTTCCCAAGATAATGGAAAGGCTTACTCTCACACGGAGCGCGTGGTGACCGTGAACCTCGGGTTTGTCAGTCACATGGGACTGCTTTGGAATTATAATCCTTCAAATTAAATACAGGGTTGGGTCCTTCAATCATATACTAGGGTGTTCCGAAAAAAAAAAAATTGGTTTTGTTTTAATTCAAAAAACTATTTTATTCCACTAGCAAAAAACTCCCCCAAAAAATTGGTTTTGTTTTAACTCTAAAACCACTCTATTCCACTAAACCTGTTTTTTGGTTTATTCATTTTGTCTTTATCAAAAAAAAATCGCAAATGTTAGTTTTGCATCAAATTTTTGTGGTTTATTGGTTTCTCTCGATGAGACGAATCTAAAGAGTATAAAATCATAGTCAAAACTAAATTTTTTTTAATAAAACAAAAAATACGTGGTTTATTGGTTTAATTTTGGCTTTATTCAAAAAATAATTAATTTTCACTTTAATTTCATACTTGTTAGATTTGTCTCGTAGAGAGGAACCAATAAACCACAAAAAATTGACGCAAAACTAATAAATGCAAATTTTTTTTGAATAAAGACAAAACGAATAAACCAAAAAAACAATTTCCCAACATTTTAGTTTTTTTTTTTTTGGTAAATAGGAAATTCACAAGTTGTAGATTTAAACTATAACTAAATGTCTAAAAAATTAAAAATCCAAAAAACCCTTTAGTGTAACACCCCTAAAATAAAGTTATAAACGTATTAGACGAGATTCTCAAGAGGGTAATGACCAATAAGGGATTAAAATGTCAGGCAGATGGAGAAAAAACCACAAATAAAATGAAGTAAAAGTGTATTGACCAGTCCTGCCGTCCAATCTTAGGGCATGAATTTGGGGAAGGAAATTAATTGAGGAAGATAAAAAAAAATTACACAACCAATCAAAATTCGAAATTGTACTAATAGCTAAGTAATCTATCCCCTCTGATCTGGGACCCTATAGTGTCCCAAAGCAGTTGTAGCGTGCATCACAATCGTTTAACTTGGCAATAAACGATTTGGATTCGCGGATGCTTTTTGATTGATAAGAAAGCTTTCTCACCGGTCAGAAAATATTTGCGAATCCAAGCCATTGAAAACAATTTTGGATGGCTGTAAGTGAGGGCTACAACTCTGTAGTTGGGGTGCTATAGGGCTCCTGGATCACTATTCCATCCATTTCAAAAAAAATTGTCAGTTTTCGACATGCGTATCATTTTTAAAATGTTTATATGTTTCCATTTATAATATGTTTTAAGATTTTGAAAATATTGTTTAATAATACAAATGGAACATGTGTGAAGGTTAAGTCCGACATTGGAAAAATAGAAAAAAAGGTTGGACTTTAATATACAATTGGATGACTCACCACTTACAAGGCTTAGCCTTTTAAGTGGATATGAGTCATTTAATGTATATTGAGCCCCAACAAATGTAGTGGACTCCGTTGGATACCCCCCCAGAAGTTTGGGCCTTGTGCACGCCGACACAGCGGAAGCGATGGCGGGATCGATGCGTCGTTCAAACTACCAACAAGTGGTATTAGAGCCGATGGTTGACGATCTACGGGTAGACTCTCGGCGCGCCATGAATAGGCTTGCATGGTGAACTCCAAGTGATGGAAGCAGAAAAAATCCAGTAGTGCAAGTAATGCGGTGTGCCCGTTGCATGGTGATGCAAGCGAATGGAACACGTGTTGCACATTGACTCGTCAGGGAGCATGGTGCCAGTGAATGGGCATGTTGGCTCTCAATGGAGTTTCTCGTCGGGGAGCATGGTGCCAGTCTAGTCACATTGGCTCTCAATGGAGAATTTGGTGGATGGATCTGAATCAATGGAGTTGGTTGGGTTGAGAGTGTAGATCAGAATTAATGGGGAGTTTGGATGCAAAGTAACGGGCAAGGCTCAATGGACGGTTCACACATGAGGGGGAGATTTGTTGGAACATGTGTGAAGGTTAAGTCCCACATTGAAAAAATAGAAAAAAGGTTGGACCTTAATATACAATTGGATGACTCGCCACTTACAAGGCTTAGCCTTTTAAGTGGATATTGGTCATTTAATGTATATTGGGCCCAACAAATGTAGTGGACTCCGTTGGATACCCCCCAAAAGTTTGGGCCTTGTGCAACGCCGACACAGCGGAAGCGATGGTGGGATCGATGCGTCGTTCAAACTACCAACATGTATCATATAAGATTCATATTACATATTTGAAACTTTATACATTTAAAAATATAAACAATTTTTGATGTGTGCGGGACAAGAAAATTGGAAAGTTCGGGAGTATATTGCTTTCATTTCTCTAACGTAAGTTGTTCCAGAAACTGACTTAAGTTGGCTTTTTGAATTGATGTATTGTGAGAGAATAACCTGTCTCGGAAGGCATAATAAGTCAGTTTTGAGAGTTTTAGCTTTGTGGAACAACTTTCGACTAACTTTTCACGATCTTATTTTTTAGACAACCAATAAAAAGTCAAATTTAAGTATCAATTTCTTTAATTTCTCTAACGTAACTAAGACAGTTTCGACTAACTTTTTATTAAGTGGAGTATCTTATTTTTTACACAATCAATCAAAAGTCAAATTTCAGGATAGCTATTTCTTTCATTTCTTCCACATAAAACGACTAGAAAAAAATGAATTTATCACCAATTGAAAAAATGATAAATCTATGATAAATCAATCATATAAATTCCTTTTTTTATTTAAAAAATCGTTTATCTATATTGTATGGTATTGTATAGTTACTTTTTGTAGGTATAGTAAGCATCACAATTTATTGGTTAATTACTTTAAAAATTATGAATAAAATCATATTCATAAACTTCCTTCTATTCAAGACAATCCATTTAGATTTTAGAATATTTGAAGGAACCATTTTAATCACGTATTTCACAATTTATGAAATGATTATACATTTTCAAGTAGAAGCTTGAATATACTCTCCCTCTTTATTTTCTTGATTTACTATCTTTTAACACAAAATGTGTAAGCAATTACATTCACTAACCACTTTAATTGAACATACATCGCAACATTATCAATCAAAATTTGCTAATTTATAATCATACTATTTAATAACGCGGGGCAAATGGAGACATGGAGTAGTGAGAGCATCGAAATGTCATCAGCCAAGATTTCGTAATTTTAATTTTTTAAAAGCTACTAATCTTTTAAAAAATAGTAGCTTTTAAAAAATAATAATCCTTTTTTAAAAAGCTACTAATAATAATCCTTTCAAAAAAAAATGATACTAATCATTTATTTACTAAACAAGAATAAAATGCAAAGGTTCCATCAAAATATATGAACCACAACCTACCAAAATATTCTTATTAACCAAACCAAATCATTGTGCATCAAAGAGGTTTGGTATGACTGGTTCAAAGGAATCCCTTTTCATTTCAGATTAACATCTACAAAGTTCAATTTATTATTGTATCATGTTTTTTATATGATATGCCATCTTTCACTGTTCTTGGTTATCTACTTTATTTGTTGTATATTAATTATTGTTACAAAAGGAGAATTATAACGTCCTAAAAATTATGTACGTTAAGAAAAATAATCAGATTATTTTATTAAAAATGTCAATTTTTTCGGAAAACTTTAACGTCTCAAATTTAATAACGGTAAAAGAAAACGTACTAAGTTTTTTTGGGTAAATAAAAAACTTACTAAGTTATTAAAGCTGTAATTGTCAAAATATGAAATAGTCTGAAAACACTGGAGTTTAATAAATGTTCAACTTTAAAATGAAGCAGAGCAAAAAGACTGGGCTGAAACCAAACGTACCTGGACTTTGACTCTGATTGTTTCTAGCGGGCATTAAAACCATAGGAAGAATAGGATTGTTTCCAACCATGAGCACCCCTGTGACGTAAACGCTCTCGGTTGGGGTGGACTGTGGAGTGCAGGGTACCCAACGGATCACCTGATCCGTTAAATTGCGAATGTTGAAAATGAAAATACGCCATAGGCGGTTCGGTTCCGGTTCCAACCGAAACTGCAAAAAAAAAAACGGTCCGTGGAAACCCCTAGGGTGGACCATCATATCATTCACCACTCCAAGTCATCGCATATATACGTTGTATCACCTAGTTGGTGCACTACGTTTTTTTTGATTGGCTAGCTGGTGCACTACGTTAATGGAGGCTTGACTTTGGATTTGGCACTTGCGACCAGCTTGGTTTTTCTGGACTCCTCTCAATTACTATCACATTATCACGTTATAATAATTTCCTCCCCACACGGCTCAATCAACTTCGATATCAATCGGTCCTTCCTTCCTTGAAAAAAATCTCGACCTTATTCTCAACTCCAATCCTCTTCTCACTGATCAATTTCTTTCAACCTTATAAACACGAATCAAACGAGGCCACAAGACTACCCATTCGATCTCCTCTGCGCCATCATCAACTATCTCCTCTCCAAGATTAATAAAGTTTTGATGCTGTTTTTGCTTCTCTCCCTTTTAATCTTTGTTCTTCCCAGAGATTAATAAAATTTCTATTTTTCAAAAAAAAAAATCTCCTCTCCAAGATAAACAAAAGATAAATCATGGAGGAGGGGGAAATGAGACTTGATCCCGGAATGCAGTGTGATGCATTCAAGAGCTCTACCGCATGAGCTAGCCACCACTTGCATTGATCTAGTAAAAAATTCAGTATGCGGATCTTTTATAACCCTAAATCATCTATTTTATATAAAGAGAAAATTGAGTCAGATTCATCTGTACATTTACCGTAACTTTTTAATGGACCGTGAGACGCAAATACAATAAAAATTAAAACATCCAGGAAGATGAAAAAAAATTCTTCATCACATGTCAAGCACGTGAGTCTTGTCAGACCCCAACCCAATGTCAATTGTAGTATTATATGTATTGATTCAAGATGATAAAAAGCCACCATTGGTGCATAAGCAACAAAGTGCAAGGGGGCAACACGATTACACATCGAAATAAAGGATCCATAAAAAAAATTCAAGAGTATCATAATCCTCATTAGAACCGAGTTTTCTTTTTTAATTCACTTGATGGTGCTATCCAATGGCGGACCCAGAAATTTGATGAAGTGGGGGCATTTAATTGACCACATCGAGAAAAATAGGAAATGTTAACATCAAGCCTTAGGGTGGAGAATAAGTTTATTGATATCCGTTATTGTTATTCGAACTTTTTTGTCATATTATCGTCAGCCTAATGGGCGGATGTAAGCAATACCCTTTACAATAAACAACAATGGGTAAGAACTTCATACCCCAACCGCACTAATTGACAATTATAAATCCAACAACGTTATGGAAGAAAATTGATGCTTGAAATGAGATAAATCTAATTATTTTTAATTTATATACATATGATATATTTCAATTTTGCATGTTATTTGTACAATTACTCAAAATATGTAAAGACACAAGTGAGATTATATAATTTTGAGTGGCGGCACATGCCCCCATGTTGAGTCCACCTCTGCCGTCATCCTCTTCTCCTCCTCTCAAAATTCTCATTAGAGATATTGGAGTATCCGACTATCCGTACTAACCTCAATAAAATTTGGACCAAATTATTCCTTAAAAGTCACTTTCCTATTTTACCTAATCAGGTTTCTAACCACACATTGTATCAGACTCCCTAGTTTAAGAGCATCAGCACCTGTCTCGCTACCTCTCGTTGGACGCCACAATAAAAAGCACAACCAGAAAAACTCTCATGCATCAGGCTCTCCTCTTCCCTAGCTACTTTGACATTTGGCTAACTTTGCAACAGTGTCTTCCCGCGAGCCACTATTCATCACATTAATATTATTTTACTACTATTTAATATGCACCCACTATGAGTCTTTCGTGATTCTATTTTTTCTAGAATCGGATGTGTGGGCCAACTTGCGCACATTTCGACTAATTCTGAAACTCTGAAAGGTAATGATCGGGTATAACCCTCAATGGCCCCAAGGTTTGGGATGGTTGGCCTCCGCGGAATACGAACATGCGACCTTATAGTCAATCACTTTTTATTTTCTCATGCCCACTTTGTCAATCCCAAGGGGTTGTTATTTGGTAAAATAGTTTGTATTTGTTAAATTTCGTGAATAGTTTTGTCTTCGGTGAAATTTTTAATGTTTTTTTTCCTAATTTCTTACTTTACAAAATTTATTGTGTAGAGATGAACTAAAGATGAAACAATTTCTGGGTCGCGGTGGATGAAACTTAAACAACAAATGGTCTTATAATACTCTATAAATTTAGAATAGAGAATATAGCTGTTACAAATATGACCGTCGCAATATTGAACAAGAGGAATATGATTGTTACAGTGCACAATTTTGCATTAGGTAATTGATTTTCACACTTATCTTGTGTATAGAAACATTTTTTTCTTGTCCTTTTGCAAAACATTCATTTAAAAATGCTCACATATTAGAGCAAATATGGTCATTTAAATAATATTTCAATATGTAATTAGAATAAGAAGAAAATATTACATTAATAGACCATAAGTTAGAATAGAGAGTCTGATGCAGTAGACAAGTTATAAGTGAATAGCTAAAGTAATAAAGTGACTTTTGAAGATGTAATTTGGTCCAAAATTTAAAACTACAAAAAAATTGATTTTAAGTGACAATAATTTTGTCACTAGGTTGTCACCAAAAGTGTGTTGCTAAAGGGTATTCAGTAACAATTTTTTAGTGACAACTTAGTATAAAAAACTGTCACTGAATACTTTTAGCAACACACTTTTAGTGATACGTTGTTGTCATACGTTGTTGTCACTAGGTTATCACTAAAACTCATTTATTTTATTTTTTTGTAGTGAATGCGGATGCTCTTACTATACTATTAAAGTATCCTTTGTCTATTTCTTTTTCATTCTTTGCTTAGTAAAACTTGGATGGGTAGTTGTGGTGCAATGGATCGGAATCAGACAAAATGCAATATTTGACTAGGATATAATGAAATACTCTCTCCGTCCGGATTTGTTGGCCCATTTTGAGGATTCCAATTTTTTTTCCATTACTTTTTGTGTAAAGTTTCCATATTTTACTCTTTAACTTTTGGAAATGGACAAACATTTTCGGACTTGAAAAAGTATGTTTGTGGACCAACAAATCCGAACAAAAGGAGTAATATTTATTGGATGAATAGTGCCTCCCTAAGACAAACGAGCACTTGTAGCAATTATAAATTGCACCAATTGTTAGGCGTGCTTGTTGCAGGCTTGCAACCATGTTCTGGAGGCTTTGCTCAATATTGTAGTTCTCAAAGTGAAGTAGGGAGCCTAGAGGCTAGAACTGATGCTCTGAGGGCATCCGTATCAACTTGTTCAAATTCTAAACCAAATTACTTTTTAAAAAGTCATTTTATTACTTTAGCTAATCACTTTAAAAATGTTTGCTGCATCAAATTCTATATTCTAACTGCATCATACTGATATATGATTTCTTTATTCATTCTCTTTTCTACTTAAATAGTCTTTTTTCTAAATGTCAACCTTATAAATTGCTACACTGTTAGGATGAATACAACTTAATGGTTATATTTTTCAAAAGTAGGAGTAGTAATTTTTTTTTGTCTTCTTTAATTAAGGTAAAAAAATTATGTGCATTTTTTTTTAGAAAAAGTACTATGGGACCGATAGTGTATCGAGATGGGTAGGGTATGTAGAGCCCACTTCATAGATCCACAAAAGTAATCCGGGCATTCATTTACCCTCCCATAGTCGAGTTCCTTTTTTACATGAAGTATTAATTGCAAAAGGATAAAAAAAATTGCTGTACAACTAAGGAAAGTGTGAAATGTAATGCAAAATTGCGCACGTATTACTTTTAATCTAAAGTAATACGTATAGTTTTTGAAAGAGTAATGGTAAGAACACAACTTTAAAAACTTCACTCTGGTTGCATCAAGAGCCGTTCGATGCATGTGAACCTATATATATATATATATATATATATATATATTGCACGATTTTAAACACAATTGTGTTCGGAGAAGTTATCATATTTTCAAGTTATTAGATACTCCGCTCAATCCTTAATAGAATAATAGAAGAAGGGAAAATGGGAGAAGTTTACAAATAAAACAATAAAATATTAAGAAGCTTGTGAATAGTGCCTCGCCTCTTATGGCGAGGATCTGTAACAAATTTGGAAAATTTGCAAAGTAGCACTGGAAGACCACGAGTCTTGTGCAACTCATTTTTCAACATTTGCCTCGCTATTGTAGCAGCAGAAGAGGAATAGAGAGGGAGATGCTGATGCTCAAAATAATTTATTTACTCTGATAAAGGTTTTGACGAAATTTAATTCCAATATGTTTGCTTAAAAATTACAGTCCCATCATTCACATTTTTCCACATTTTTTTTTTGACAATAGAAAAATACATATTTCTTAAGGTTTAGCGGATAATTATCCATCATTTCATCCTTGCCGTTAGAAGATATCTTCATTAACATTTGTTGAGTGCAAGTGGAATGATCGTCCAGAGGTTGGTATCGTATACTCACATGCACTTGATTATGGTTCAAACGTCACTAATTATAACTAACATTACTGTGGGGGTCCGGGATGCCAACCTCGTTGGGTTGCTAGGTTTTTATCGTTCTGATGCCGTTTCATGCTAGTGCTGCATTTAATCGTTGTAACTCTTTTCAATGATTAATAAACTCTCATTTTTGTCGATAAAAAATACTAATATTATTGACTTTCGCCGATGAAAAAAAATATTTGGTTGAGTAATCTCATAGAACACTTTCTTCCACTTGTGAGTCGAATTAAAAGAAAAAACAATAATAAACCAATTTAAAAGAGAAAGAAAACATAAAGTATAATGTACTGTACTATATTGGGGGTCGAGTATTCCGAATCCATCCAATAGGACACCCATGTATTTAGGACACCATTTCCAATAGGACACCCCCACTGATTTGGGACGCCTTTTTATGACATTGGGGCACTTTTTTAATCCTTACGAAAGGGAAAGCCCATAGATCAAGGCTCCCACATTTTGACCATTCATTCATGGACTAGTCTTGCTGGATCTTTCACACTTTGTTTCCTTATCATTTTTTTGGCAATGACCAGACTTTGAGATTCAACATGATCAGAGCAATTATATATAGGAAATTGATAATAACACTCCAAAAATTGATGGAGGGGCTTCAAGCTATAATGATTTTTTAAACCTCTCCTTTTGCAAGTTTCAATTCTACTTCAGGCACTCCAAATTTTTTTTACTTTTTTCCTCTGTCATTCTGTTAACGGAAGAAGGAAAACAAGACAGCCCACCCAAACCCTAGCACAACCAAGTTGCGACGGCTCTCAGTGCAAATTGACGTGCATCATTTGTAGTTTCTTGGCCCCTAGTATTTTCCTTCCTCCATCTCCCTTCCTTTGTATCTATATGCAGTGAATATATTATATTTTCCAATCCCTATATTGTGATGGTGTATGGGTTTTAAAAATTGACTACCACAATCTGCTAAAGCAATTTGGATTAGAAGATGGACGACCATCTTTTGATTTTATATTTCTTTGTTGCATGTACAATATGCGATTTCCTTACATGTGACATGAAAATCATGTCTTTCGTGTCAATGAATTAGGTTTCTTTACAAATAACCGACCCATTTGTATTGTAAAAATGCTACGCGTACACCACTGTACAACACATGCACACCAACACATCCCGACCATCCAAAAGCATTTTTCGATATTCTGGATTTGAAATAAATTCTTACCGGTCGAAATTAACTTTGACCGGTAAGAATTCATTTTAAAATTCGGACCATTGATTCCTAAGATGGACGATCGGGATATGCTGGTGTGCAGTTAACGGAGAGAGATTTTAGTTAACTTTTCCGTTAGGAGTGCTTCAAGTAAATGAGGAGATAATTTTGGGTGAAGTGCCTGCAGTAATTTTTATATTTTGAAAAGGGTAATTTTGTAACTTCATTAAATTTTAGAGTGCCTTCATCAAAAAAGGGAGCACCAAAATCAGCTTCTTATATATATATATATATATAGGGGCCGGTTCCCCTCACACTTAACATAACACAAAAAATGACCTCACTCTTTCGGACCCTACTGTGAAGTTCTGAACCGTTGATCTTGTTTAAATGAGTAAAATAAGAGGTCCTGCAAAATTTCAGTTCAATCGAATATCGGTAAGTGCTTGATTCAAACAGTTTAAAAAATATTGTTTCCTGTCACAATTTTTGCAAAACTGGTTGGATCAAACACTTTTCGATATCCGATTGAGCTGAAATTTTGCAAGACCTCCTATTTTACTCATTTAAACAAGATCAATGATTCAAAACTTCACAGTGGGGCCCGGAAGAGTGAGTTCCACAAATTTGTGTGTCATTTTTTGTGTTATTTTAAGTGTGAAGGGAACCGGCCCCATATATATATATATATATTTTTTTATTTTAGGGTTCCAAAATTCTACTTACAAATACAACTTACATTAGGTACACAATCACACACATATTTTGTGGCCTCCACACACGTTGGTAGTACAATAAATTAGGATTCGGAAGAGCTTGACTATGTTTCTTACGACTTTTTATGTTATGATTATTTGAATTATTTACTTAGAAAATTAAAACGATATTGTAGATATATTTGGTGCTAATTTTTATAAATTACTAGAATTGTAAGTTCAAACTGTTTAAGTAAATAAGTTGTAGAATAGTATATTACCAACCAAATGTCTAAATTGTCCTTAATAATTTTATAGAAACACTCTTCAATCAAGCATTTTTCCTTATATGTATTTGTATAGCTTCAAATACGTAAAAAAGCAGCATATAAGCATTTAAAACAATCTTAATTTTCCGTAAAATAAGCTTAATAAATCATTCATAATTGGTACCAAACAACTCATCGCTTTTTAAGTACATAAGCGAGAAAAGTTAGATTATATGTCCTATCAAGCATAGGCAATTGTAAATTCATACAGAACGCTCTATGTATCATGACTTTTTGGAAGTTGTACAACTTTTAGTTGTCGGGTTCCATCTAGTAGGAAATTTTTACAAAAACTAGATTAATCGGATTTTGGTAACCATATTATTAAAGGACATGCACATTGCGATTTAGTTTCAAAAACCTAATTATATGGTCATCATAAGGGTGAGGCTATATTTGGTGAGTCCTGGTATGGAAATTAGGTAAATGGGCCGGACCCATAGTTTTCACACCACATGGCTTTGTGTGGCTTAAATACTGGCAATATTAGGCCCACCAAACATGTATGTGCGTGGCTGGGTTTGTCACGTTTCTCCTGTTCTTTTTTAAGCAGCTTTGCTACGCGCACAGACCGTATAGGGTTGTGGGATCCATTTTGGAGTCCAACACAAATATTTGAGCTGTTCATTAAATATGTAGCTCTACAAAAATCAGCTCAATCAGATAACTTCAAGTGCTTGATCCAACCTTTCTATTTTTTTGAATTAATTTCCAAATATTTTCTCAAGTGGCCCTCTAAAAAATCAACTTAGATAACTCCAAGTGCTTGATCCAATCTTTCGAAAATAAGAAGATTGATCAAGCACTTTTTCGGAAGATTGGATCAAGCACTTGGAGTTATTCGATTGGGCTAATTTTTTAGAGGGCCCCGCTAAAAATATTGAAGTTAATGAATGGCTTGAATTATTCGTGTGGAACCCCGAAATGAGCCCACAACATGATTTGTGCACGATCTATGTTCACAGATCTGTGTATGTAGCTTTACTGCTTTTGGACTTGACTATGAGTACGAAGGTTGGTGGCACCGAAAATGTACAACGGCTTGCAGAGTCCACATTTGAGTCCCACGGGAATAATCCGAAGCGTTCATTACTTTTAAATAATATCTGAATGGCTCTGAAGAAAATTGGTTGAATTGAATATATGTAAGTGGATGATTCAAACTTCAAATTTGCATTAAGAATTCATGATCCTAAATTTTGAATCTGAAAATATAATACTGGATTAACCACTTACATAGTGACACATATCCAATTAAACTACAGTAATTTTTTTCAAGGCAATTTGAAAATTAATTTTAAAATTAATTAATGATTTAGATTATTCATATGAGACCGAAAAATAAATCCCACCAACCATTGTACATTTTCGATACTCCAAACCTTCGGTGCCTTAGCATTATTGGGATAAACATAGGATGTGTTTAGCCATTTCAAGTGCTCGATGCTTAACAAAAGAAGCATGGATAAAAGTCAATTTACCAACCCTGTCCCTGCCTCTTAGGATTTGAAAAGTACTCCATATGGATTAGGACAGGATACGGAGGGTCTTGTCCGGTCCTTTGTGCTCCATTTTTTGAGGGGTGGGTCTATTTGCATCCCGGTTTGGACTTTATACAGCTCGTTTGCCAAATACAATCCGGCGGAGGTGGCAAAACTCTATATTTGCTTCATGTAGCCCGGCTAAGTTCCAAAACTACCCTTTACACTTTATGTTCTCCCAAATTTTGAAACTCTTTGCTCTTCCCTCCTCCCTCCCTCTGTCATCACAGTACCTCCATCACCACCACCACCACCACTGACTTCCCCTCTCCAGTCCGACCCTTCATATTCCGACCACTTACTTTCCGCGCGACCTCCCCCCTGTACCAACAAAGTTCGGATATTAACTGTCGAAAATTGTACCCAATTTTGGATATTAAATGTCAGAAATTGTACCCAATTTCCGGCGACCTCTCTGGAATTGACCAAGTACGGATATTAACTACCGTAAAAGAATAAAAATATTCGGATACAAACTACCGAATTAAGATTCTCATTTCGGATATTAACCATCGTTACAACTGTATGCTCTATGGATTGACAAAGTTCGGATATTAACTACCGAAATTTGTTACGATTTTCGGGACTGTGTAACTGTTTCAAACGATCAGCGGCAGACAAATCGGAAAAGCAATGGGTTACGTCTTGTGTCGTTTTTGGGTCGAAAATCTTCATGTCCGGGATGCCAACCTCACTCTCCACTTCCATGCTTTCCTCTAACACCTGGGTGTTCCCTATTTCTATCTCCATTGGTGGAGTTGGAGTTTTAAGTTGCTTCATTACTCTCCAGAGCTCTTCTTCCATGTCTAGTGAGAGAGAAGATCCTCCATTGATTGAATAAGTTTTCCATTGAGAGAGATAAGAGATGAGGGGTAGAGGAGGAGAATGAGCGGAATGTATGGGTTTCTTTGGAGTGGAAGACTGACCTAGAAGAAGAGGGAACAGGAAGGAGGAGGAAGAAGAAGGGAGGTTGGGAAAGAAGTGGAGTGGGTTGGTATGTAGTAAGAATAGAAAAAAGTTTTGTGGTAAGGGTTGGTATGAAGTAATTGGAGGGGCTAAATGGTCTTTTTGTGAGGAACATTTTTGGTATTTAATTTGCCCGGGCTGTATGAAGTTGAAAACGGGATGCAAATAGATAAGCCTCATCATCGGGCCGGGCTGAGCCAGCCCGTGAACTTCCAGCCCAAGCCCGCCAGAGGGCCGGGCATAGCGGGCTATTTTTTTTTTACGGGGCGGGCTCTCTCTTCAAAGATGAACCCCAAGCCCAACCCACGGGCTTATGCTAGCAAGGCGGGCGGGCGGGCAGTTCTAACGAGCAGATTGGGACTTTGCATCAATTGATTCAATTGCATGTGCACTTATGCACGTACAGTGTAACAGTAGCTTTTAAGCTTTACTTTTACTGTTTTTACATGTGCACTCGTGCACTCTTCTGTGCAAGAAAAATTATCCAGTGGGTACCATGCAAACCTAATTTTTGGTGCATCAATATAACTGGGCTACCGGGCGGGCTTGTATCTCGGGCTAACGGGCTGGGCTGACGGGCGAGCGGGCATAAAAGCCAGACAGGCCTAGCGGGCTTCGGGCGGGCTGCGGGCCCATGGGCCGAATGATGAGGCTTACAAATAGACCCACCCTTTTTTGAGTCCGCTTCAAGAGTAATCAAGACCTCATTCTTTTACACGTTAGGAATGTTTATCATGTCAAAAGTTATCTTAATTAGACATCGATTTAGTTTTCCAATGTTAAATGTTTCAAAAAATGCATCATATGATATTCAATTAACATGGTTTCCACGTGATTGATGGTCTCAATGAATTCTAAAATAGTGGACGGT
The DNA here is from genome assembly GCA_036023075.1 of Gaultheria prostrata. Lineage (NCBI taxonomy): Eukaryota > Viridiplantae > Streptophyta > Magnoliopsida > Ericales > Ericaceae > Gaultheria > Gaultheria prostrata. The sequence goes on from JAXBDA010002508.1 coordinate 19,272, forward strand.
TTCTATTATTAAATGGGCTCGGAAATAATCCATAAAGAACTAGACTGGACCATTAAGGTACGAGGAGGTTTATGATAGCTCATCCCGATCTCATTTCTGACTTCCCATAATCAACATATTTTTGTCCGTTTAGGTATGCAAGTTGCACTTGTATGAATTTTACAATGAGAAATTAAAGAACGTGTAAATCTTTTATAATAAGCGACCAAGTAAGCCTCATCCACTTGTTTTTAACTTCCAAATAAGTACTAATATGCATTTATTTCCACAATCTCTTTGCAGCATCTAATATAGTTGTGAACTAAAGTAACCCAGGGAGATAAGCCTATATAGTTGTGATTATATCTTTAACGAAAGTAACAAAGAGAGATAAGCCAATTGTTAAAGTCTAAGACTTAGGAATTTGCTTTCTTGTACTAAGATTTTAGCTTCAATTCTCATTGCCAACAACTCTTAAGGCTTGCAACCATCTTGCATCTATATAAACGTACACGTTGGAATAAATGAAAGCAATAATATTAATTGGGAATTGATATTGACACTCCACTTTTCTCTATTGACACTCCTTTTTTTTTGTCTTTATTAGGTAAAATTATCCTTGCATTTTATGAATAGAGACAAAAAAGGGAGTGCCAATAAAGAAAAGTAGAGTGCCAATATCAATTTCCTAAAAATATACGTATTATGCATATTCTTTCATTAAACAAAACATTTAAGTGTTACGTTACCCATTCGTTCGGTCCCATGGCCATTTCGGCTGGAGATTTTTTTGGCGATATCCCTCCGACTATACACTATTTTTTTGCTTCATCCTTAAAATATTAAAATCGTTTATTTTGTCCTCCAACTATGACATTGTAATCTATTAAGTCCAATTTCTAACTTCTGTAAGAAACCCTAATGGAAAATGGATCATGTGCACATATCAGTGCGCACAGATCACTCTATAAGCCCCACTTCGGGGTCCCACATGAACAATCCAAGCCATTCATTACTTTAAAATGTGTTTTCAATAGGCCCATTCGAAAAATCAACTCCATTGAATAACTAAGTGTTTGATCTAATCTTTTAATTTTTGATACCTCTAAACACTTAATTAAAAATTGAAATGTAAGATCAAGCATTTACCTTTTAAAATTATCCGATTTTACTTTTTACTTTTACGAATCACTCGAAAAATATATTTAAAATTAATGAACGGATTGGATTGTCCATGTAGAACCCCCAAGTGGGCCCCACGTCGCAATTTGTGCGCACCACATAACCACTTTCCGTTAGGGTTTCTAACATAAGTTGGAAATGGACTTAATAGATTGCAATGTCATAATTGGAGGACGAAATAAATGGTTTTGATAGTTTGAGGACGAAGTAGAAAAATAGTGTATAGTTTGAGAGATATAAATGAAAAAAACTCTTTCGGTTGGTTAGGAACAATAGTTTTTTTTTTCCTTTTTTGTTGTGTATGGAGTTGCTAACAAGTATTTAACATTGTTAAATCAGCGTAGGTAGATTTGTAAATAATTAAAAAAGTTAAGGATAGGATGATCATTGAATTTTCATAATTCAGAATCTAAATGTGTGTATGTAGCCCCAAAATAAAGTGGACGGGAAAAATTAATAGAGAATTGATATTGACATTCCACTTTTCTTTATTGATACTCTCTTTTTTATCTCTATTCATAAAATGCAAAGGTAATTTTACCTAATAAAGAAAAAAAGGGAGTGCCAATAAAGAAAAGTGGAGTGTCAGAATTGATATTGGCACTCCACTTTTCTTTATTGGCACTCTCTTTTTTGCCAATATCAATATTTTTTTATTAAGATTTCTAGTTTCTAAGATAATAACGCCATATATATGTTTGTACAAAGAGAATTAATAGCAAGGGCATTATGGTTAAATGTTCACCCACAATCCAATAATCTGATTATACTTCCAAACACTTCACATATGCAAAATCTGTTTTTATACTTCTTCCAGGCACTTTCACAATTTTTGATAATGAGTTTTTTATAATCCAGACACTACAATCTAAAATTCAATCTCTTAAATAATCTGTGCCAAACACCAACCAAGCCTTATGTGCTCCCAATATTGTGAAACTAGACTCTGAGTCATGAATATCAATCCTTCAAGGGGAAAAAAAAAAAAAAACTCATAACTCTCTTATTAGCTGGAGTTTTTTTGCATTAATGTAATTTTTTCATTTAGCAATTTATTTTGTATGACAACTCCTTTTTTCTTGTGGATAGGGTTGTGGACAACTCAAGCCGAACATATTGTGGATGTGGACCTTCCTCATGCCTATGTTTTGGGTCTCCAATGTACCACAAAATAGAACAAAGCCCTAATTCAAAAAGGGCCTCCCTGTCTTTTTCTGTCTTGACGCTAAGCTGGGCTTTGAGTTTTTCATTTTGTTTTTGAACGGAGCTGGCCATTAAGTTTGGTCCAACAAATCAAGCCTTCAACTACTTTCACCTATGGGTGCACATACATCGGGCTAGTCAAGTTCGGGGCACGCTTTACTACATATTAAAAAGACTTGTACTTGTCCAAGCCCGATCCATTAATAATCGGACATCATTTAATATTCTCAAGCTCGATCCTCTTAAAAATTTATTTCCCAAACCCGTCCAACTAGCTCATTTATCTTTCTAAAAGATACTAGTATCTAAGTTTTAATTAATTATTCCTACTTTTATAAATTAGAGTTTGCAAACATCATAATTATATGAAGACCTAGGAATATATATATGCTTTAAAAAAAGGGTAATGTGCATATATAAGTATCAATATGGTAGTGACTTATTTTCCTTCTTAGTATTTTTTTTAAGTATAAATATGAAATTCACGTCATTATCATCGTTATTTTAGATGGCCCCGGCTTGATTCTAATAGGTATTCCCAAGTCCAACCCATTTACTAATAGGCTTAAAAACTCAACACAACCCAACTCAATCCAATGGGGTTAAATACACATCCCAAACCATTAAAAAAATGGGCTAAGTTGGGCGGACTTGCGGGCTGGTGTGCTACTTCACCTTAAATCACAACAAAGCAAATTGTTACCAAACTGAAAAACAGAAGAAAAAGGGTCGGGCCCGAGAAGCCATCTTCAGATTCTAGCCGTGCTATTATATACACAGACATCGACCACATATGTCTTCGCAGCTTTCCGATGCACGTGGGACCCACAACATCTGACGGCTATGAAGCCATCTGCGGTTGGTGTTTGTGTCCGTGACATTTCCGCTCTTTTGTGGCCTTTCCCTTCGATGATTTTCTCATTTTCCTCAAAATAAATCTAGCCATTCAAACATAGCTTTGGGTTGGGCTAGATATAGCTTTGCATGAGTGAGGTAAAGAACTACTAGAATTTTTGTGTGTGCTGAAACCATATGATGTATTTGGGTCTCGCTAAATAGCGAGAGGTCCACAGGTATTGGACAGTTCATGATACTTCTGTATCCATATCTATGCACAAAAATTGCTCTTACAGAATATTTCATGTACCCTAACAATCATGAAAATTATTTTTTTAAGCAACTCACGTACCTTTGTTACCTGAGTAGCAACCATGAATACATTCATAACTTCCTCAATGCCATAACATCAATATTCTTTTTTGTAGCAAATTTATTCGCAAAATCAATAGAGCTAATTTTCAGTTTGTGTTTTTATGAGGATAAAACTTTATAAATAGGAACGGGATCCTTTAATGTCACGGTCGTTGCTAGGTCCGTTTTAATGATTTGAACCGTTGATGTTTTAAACCTCGTTGAGAACTTTAGGCATGTAAAAAAAAAAAATTAATTATGCTATGCTATGTTGTGTTCTCGAAACATATTTATCTCTAGAAAAATAATTTTTATCAAGTGTTGCAATATTTTCTAAGCCTATTTTTCTTGAGATAAATGTGGTTCAAACATATACTAAACAACATCCAATTAGCATTAACTTTGGCAAGCCCATTGTACTGGACGAGGTCTAAAATGTAAATGGTCCCGATTATCAAAACAGACCTAGAAAAAACCTGAAACGGTTCTGACAGGACCGTCCAATCCCTTAAAAGGACTAGAAAGGATCACCTTCTAAATAAGTTTTGAACACACACATGCATATGGGTATGTCTATGTATATCATTATAAGTTTATGTATAAATTGGTTTCGAAGAGAGTCAATAATAAGGTAAGCGGAATATGATCTTTTAATGGTGGATAATTGACATTATGTAAGAAAATTGTTACTTTCTTAAGAACTCAACAAACAATACATAATAGTATTCAAGTAGTTTCCTCTGCTCCTATTTCGTAACAATTGAAGGTGGCACAAGGTAATTACCAAATTTCATGGTCTTTTTTGTTAATTTCATCGCTGTGTTTTGTTCTGTAGGTTTGACGTTATCTTGTGACAAGTTAGCCTCGTTCTGGCCTTCGTCCGTCGTCGGCGTCTTCCATTATGTAATGACAATAACACGGTGTGATGACGTTATTAATAATACTCCCTCCGTCCCAAAATGTTTGGCACACAACCACTATTCACATTTCTTGAAAAATCATCAATATTTTTTCAGGTATAATGAATTATATATGCAATATGGATCTTGTTTGATAGATTTTGCTTAGTTTTATTAAACACAAATTTTCAAATCGTAAAAAATAGTATAAATTACAAAATAAAGATGATTTTTTGAGAATTGTGAATAGTATTTTTAACCAAACATTTTGGGATTGAGGAGTATTTCCTTCTATTGACCAAAAAAACATCATTGACTCATCCAAACAAATTAACCATGAATTCCACATGACTTTCCAAACACCTTCCAAACTAGCCAATTTTCACACCTAACCTCTCACACGTCTGACCACACAATTTTTTCATAAACACACAAATTATATGAGTATGAGTAGACTTCACACTGTGCAAATGACCATAATTATTCTTACGGATATGTCACACTTGATTCTCTTTTAGTGTGTGTGAATCTCACATATTTATTTTGAGTATGAAATTTCATCTATTCTCGCCATTGTAACGTGGGCCACGAAAGGGTTGTGAGGGAAAAATTAATAGGTGCTCTTGAGACACGGTAATGTGGCGTCTCAGGCCAAGTAGTCACCACAAAACTTTTTAGGGCCCATGACTAAATTACAAGATGTTTGGCGGTAAAATGTCCCGCGAACATGCCTTAGGACCATTAAATAATTACTCGTTGTGAGGCATGTGTTTTAGGGATGCAAAGGAATCGAGATGTTCGAGAGCAACTCAAGGCTTACCTCCATTCATTAGTAAACAAGTCAAGATCGAGTTTGTAGTAATTAGACTCGGATAAATAAATTAGACTTGACTCATTTACAAAGGATTATATGCTACTTGAACCCAACTCGAACTTGAAGACCTGGGATCGATTTGAGCTTCAGGCTCATTCACTTTTTAATTAGCCGGGCTCGAACACTTTAAGGGGTTGTTCTCCAATGAATTTTATTCAAAAATATGAGATTTTATCAAATCCTCATAAAATCTATTGGAGAACAAGCTCGGCGGGCTCATTTGCATATGCACCAAGAGGTAATCGCCCAACAATACTTGGTGCCTTGGTGGCCGCCATTTGTCATCTATAGAGTATGAGACCACACAAACTGTACATAACCTAAAAGCACCAGATAAATTTCCCTGCTCAGACATGTCTCGTCTATAAATACCTTGACCCCCCCGGTTCCAATTGATACATTCATTCATCACCGTCATTTATACAGAAGAGAGAGAGAGAGAGAGAGTGCAAAACGGAAAACAAAACCCTTCCGATCACCTGTTACCAATTCGCCGCCCTCACCAACCAATTCACAAACCCAATCGCATCAAAGGAAACCCTAAAATGGCCGACGTCTACTGCTCGGACTGTAAGCGTGCGACGGAGGTCGTGTTCGATCACTCGGCGGGCGACACCGTGTGCTCCGAGTGCGGCCTGGTTCTAGAGTCCCACTCGATCGACGAGACCTCCGAGTGGCGGACCTTCGCCAACGAGTCGGGCGACAACGATCCCGTCCGTGTCGGTGGGCCCAGCAACCCTCTCCTCACCGACGGAGGCTTGTCGACCGTTATCTCGAGGCCTAACGGTGTTACTTCTGACTTCCTCTCGTCGTCGCTTGGCCGCTGGCAGAATCGCGGCGCGAATCCCGATCGGTCTCTTATATTGGCGTTTAAGACCATCGCTACCATGTCCGACAGGTATTTAACCGATCGGCGTGTGTAGATTTGTGTACGTATGCATATACGTGTTTATTTGGTGAAACCCTAGCGATGTTGGTTTTGGTTGCTTAGAGAATGTGGGAAAGGGGGAGGAATTACGATTAATGCTAATATTGGATCTTGGACTATTCGTTGTTGTTTTGGGACCTAAGTCACATAATTCAAGTCTGCTCTGCGTACATGAGTGGGAGCGCGAGCGTGAGCGTGAAAGCATCTTTCGAAAAAAAATGCCAAACTGCAAAAATTCGCCAGGGTGAGGGTTGGAAAAACACTAGTGAGATTTAGAGCGGGAGCGGGTGACAATACTGAATGATTAGTTGTAATTGTGTAGATAAGCGTATACCTGTTTGTTTGGAAATACCCTAGCAAGATTTCCTTTTTGGAAGCTAAAAAATGTGGGGAAGTGGTAGGCAATACGATTAGTGGTAACATTGGATCTTGAACTTTTCATTGTTGTTTTATAAATCAAACCAAACAGAGCCTGAAGTCCCAATTATAAGTCCGTTTTTTCCTTGAGTTCTATTGAGGGATTGTTTGTTTTGTGACCCGTAAAAAACACGATAAACTCCACTAAAACGAGTATTTGACTTGGCCTAGTTAGGTTTTTTCCTTTTTTGGTATTATTTTCCGACAAATTGTTGGGATCAAATTTTTTTTTTTTCCAAGTGTCATCTTTGGATTTCTTGGGTAGTGATTAGGGATCATGAATTTGCGATGATTTACCATATCCGACAGGTATATAACCGATCACCAAATTAGATCACTTTTATAACGGACAAATTGTAAGTTAATGGAAGGACAGACACCCTAGTCCATTTGTGTATCATACTTAGAAGTTAGATTATCTTGTGCTTTATTGGTGATATTCGAAAATGTCTTCAATAAATAAGACTGAAATATCCAGAGAGGGAAGGGAATCCGAGTAGTGGTAATATTGGATCTTGGACTGTTTCGTTGTTGTTTTGTGATCCATGAAAAGCTTCACTAATACTTGTATTTGACTTGGCCTAGTTAGGGTTTCCCCTTTTTGGTATTATTTTTCCCCTTCAACACTAAATTGTGGGGAATCAGTTTGATGTTTTCTTCTATTGTGTCGTCGTTAGAATTTCGATTGGCTTAAATGTATGCACATATTCATACACTTGTTTATTTGGAAAAAACCCTTGCGAGATTCCTTTTTGGCTGCTCAGAAATTGTAGGAAATGGAAAGGGAAAGACCATTAGTGGTTGTATTGGATCTTGGACTATCCGTTGTTGTTTTGAGACCCGTGAAAAACATCAATAAGCACACTTATATGAGTACTTGAATTGGCCTAGTTAGGATTTTGCCTTTTTGGTACTTTTCACCCCTTGAACACTAAATGGTGGGGAATCAGTTTGATTTTTTTCTTCAATTTTGTCATCGGCAGAATTCTTGGCAAGTGGTAAGGGATCATGAATTTTATGATGAATTTTCTTGCTGTCTTCTGTTGATTGTTAGTGTGTACGTAGGTTAATGTAATGCAATATGCCCTTCAATCATTATGCACTCGTACCGGTAGGGTATTGGGATGTAAGTGAAGAACTCCGGTCAATGTCATGAGGAGAGAGTTGATACAAAGGTAATTTGTAATGCTCCTCTCACATGGGGTGGGACCTACACATACACCGGACCCATCCAATTTGAGAGGGCGTTACAAATAACCGTTGTGTCCATTTTTTTCCTGTCATGAGAGGTTGGCATGTTTAGAATTATGTTTTCACCAAAAATATGAAAAATATGTAATTACGATTAGTTCAGTGGATGATTTGCAATGGTCCAAATAGAAAGTCATTTGAGACTTGTAGATGTAGGTCACTTGAAAGTTTCATCTCTTAGGATTTCAAAGTATAATCTACACGACAACATTCCTAAACTTCAAGGTTTGTTGACAGGGGACTACTATACCACCCGATTGTCTCCTAATCGCATCTATTGTTAGCTATTTGCCTATTTCTGATTTCTATTGCCCTTGCAGGTAAATTTTAATGGGTTGCAATTGGTTGGTTAGTTGTTGATAGGGGGCCTCTTGTTTCTCGTAGTGATGTATAGGGCCTTTTTCGTTAGTAGCCTCCTGTTTTCTATCTTGGCCTCATCCATTTGATGCTTTACCTAAAATACTTGTACCAATTAATGTGCTTTAGAAGGGGTTTTAACCTTTCCCATATTTCATAATTACTTCTAATTTCGAGTTATATGTAGCTTATCATTGCATCTTGTACCGTTGTGCGGAGTGTGTTGGTTAAACCTTCCCCATTTTTAAATGCACAGACCTTGCCACCATCGGCAATTTGGCATCTTCAGTTGTGATGATCTTACGTCTAGACTTCTACGGAAAAAAAGGATTTTTGTGTAGACTCTCGGTGAGGGCCATTTTTTTTTGGTTTGGTTTTCTGTTTCGAGGTACAAAAGTATCTTGGAACTATATTAACCCTGATTGGCAAATCAGAAATCACTACTTTTCAGTTGATTTCTTAGTAGCCGTCATGTCTTGTCTCCTTTTTATCCCTTCCCAAACAAGTACGTTGACTATTTTGCTCGCATGATTGTTGTCTATTAACTTGTTACATGTCTATGTACAACTGTGGCCATTGTTGGAAAATTGGGTTTGACTTCCTCTGCTGAAAATATTAGGGTTGTGAAGAATTTTTTGGGTGAAAAGCTCTCCCTCTGATACTCCTAAATAACATTTTTCTTCAGAGTGTTTCCCTATTCTATACTTCCCTTCTATATCCTCTTATATTCTCGTTTTTGTGAATATTAATCCTGAATATAAAGCTGATGATGGTAATCCTTCACATTTGTCTTTCAGGTTGGGCCTGGTTGCAACCATTAAGGTATGTTGCCATTATAATATTTTGTTACCATATGCGATAATCAAGGATTCCAAGCGCACATGTTCGTAAATACAGAAAATCCTTTGTTGAAACTTGAAAGCATTACCTTATTTTCTTTATACTGATCTGACTCTTCAGATTCTGCCTCTCTTGCCTTTATTTATTGGGGGTGTTTTCGGATATACTTCGTTTTTTAGATAATTTTTGGGGATACTTTTGGACTTTTGGTTGGTTGAATCAAACGATATTTGTATAACTACTCTTGCTTGTATCGTTAAATGCCAGGCTGATTTTTGTGCATGACCTCATCAAGAGTTTTATAGATCTGAACACAGGGGCTGCAGCAGTGCAGCTTCTTCTCAACTCACTAGCGTTGAGTTGAGTCATTCCATGTTTGTGTAAAACAAAGTCAGCGAAAAAATCGACAAATACCATTAGTTTGCCTAAATAGTAAATGTAAAAGGCCTCAAATTTGCCGGAAGTCTCAATACATCTATTGCTCGTCCTTTTGTATTTGGTGAGGTCTTGGAAATTAAAGTTATTCCTCTTTGCACCAAATTAATTTATGAGTTAGTGGTTGATGATTATGAGCTATGTTTATAGGAAGCCGTAACTCCTGGGTCATGTCTTGCCAATGCTGGTATATCTCTGATTCAGTAATTCCAACTCCTCAATATTTTCCTTGTACCTAGATTCTAGAGTAAAATGGTGTTTAAAAGGAAGTTGCTCTGAGAAGTCTTGAGCTAACCCTCCATTCCGAGTTTCCAACTAAAATAGATACAGAGTCATATTCGCCCTCAAAAACTTTATGGTTATTTCATATCCCCTTTTTCTTTTCGTATAATTTTGCTTACTCTGCCCGTTGCTGTAGCATTATAAACTTTTTTTTGAATGAGATTCCAGGAAAGCAAAACTTAGAGAAAATTCATAGAATTAGAGGAACTCGTCTTCTTAGACGAAATGATCAAGGACTATTAGAGCAGATTGAATACTGCCGATTCTAGTGGACTCCTAATTATGTGATGAAATCATTCAATCCAATTGAAAATTGGATTCTAGCTCTTCCAGAGTGATATCTCACTGGTGGCTCGGGCTCCCCCTGGAAGGGCCTTGTTCGCCCTCCACCTAAGCTGCGTAGGAAAGGCCCAAAGCGATTCCCGTAGTAGCGGCGAGTGAAATGGGAGAAGCCTAAACCGAGAAAATGGGGTTGTGGGAGAGAAATACAAGCGTCGTGCTGCTAGGTGAAGCGGTGGGGAATTCGTGAGCCCAAGAGTTAAGAATAACAACTTCTTCATTACACAGAATAGAATAACCATTTAGAATAAAGAAACAGATTAGATTTGTCCTGATAATAGGGTCTTTTCTTGAGCGTTGCATTCTATACCACCATTCTAGTTTTTTGAAGATGCCAAAGAAATGTTCATCTTGCTGGCAGCGATATGTTACTAGATAGGCTCTTTGGATGAACATCCTATACGTGTGTCCTATAACCTGAACTATCCATCGGCTGACATGTGAACTTTAAACAGTTAGAAGACTCCACATAACATACGTCTGTCCATGTGCGAGATGGGGGTCACATGTGGGGGAGTGTTAGGTTAGACCCATTCTCTAACAGATTAAGTTTTGTGGTTATTGATGCTCTACTCTAATATGGTACCAAGCACAGAATGGATCCTCTTTAGGTACATTATCGCAATCTCAGTTGTCATCAGTTGTTGGACTCACTTTAAAGAGGGTGTAAACACGCAAGGATACAGACAACGAAATTATGGCTCTAAAAGCTTACCTTGAGTTGGTGGTTACCGGTTTTTAACCTGTAATTTTCTTCACCCCAACCCAGCCCCTTGACAAAAATAAGTAGAAGCGAAACCGATGTAATATTTTTTTCAGGTGGTTGTCCTTGCTTCAATCTGCTTACTATATGCATGGAATGACTTTGAGTTGTGTGGTTAGGATATTGCATTCCTTGTTAAGTATATCTCAAGGAGAGAAATCTATTTAGTTTGCTGAAGTTTGTGGATGTGTTCTATTTTTTTTTTTGGGTACATAATGTTAGGGTTGAGAATGTACTGGTTGGTTAAGTAGAGGATACATTAGTATCACCCTTGTCTGGTGGAGTGAAGGGAAAGAAGAAAAGGCCTCTAGTAAATTACTGGTGGTGGTCTCTTGTACAAAGCTCCACATGTGGCTATAAATGTTTGAGAACTCCAGTTAGAATGGTGCACGCACCTTATCCATACTTTTTTCTCCGAGTTGGAGACATCTACATGGCTGTTTACCCCTAAATCCCCTTTGTTTAGACATGTTAGATATTGTGGTGCCAAATCCATGAAAGTTGAGCATGGAGGTGCCACAAGTGGTTTGCGAAACATCTCAAAATGTGGCTTCGCCTTCTGGCTCTTTCCCTTTGGGGCATTTTTTAGCACCTAAAACTATTATTTTCTTGCACTTAGTTGCTTCACTCACAGAACAGTACAGGCAAAACCAGTTTTGTTGGCCATCTTAGATTTAGCGACTTTTTTCTGATCCATAAGATGTTGTAATTGCAATAGTTTTACAGCTTGTTTATGATCTGATGTTTAAGATTTTGCAGACTTCTAATACTACCGTGTTGATGCGTTATTAATTTGAAGATTGTTGTCCATTTTCTCGTTTTCTTTACATTCCTAGGTTTAATTGGTATCCTTGGATGTTTCACTGTTTTTGGTTTGTGCTCTGTTTCTTTTTTGGCAGGATCGAGCCAATGAGATATACAAGAAGGTGGAAGATCAAAAATCTAGTAGAGGAAGAAACCAGGATGCAATCTTGGCTGCTTGCCTTTACATAGCTTGTCGGCAAGAGGACAAGCCACGCACTGTTAAGGGTACAACCTAAGATTTTTTTAACATCTGGATGCTTCCTGATTTCTCTCTATGTGAATGATGAGATTTGCCTGAACCTGTGGATTTCAATTAGAAATCTGCTCTGTTGCCAATGGAGCGACAAAGAAGGAAATTGGCCGGGCGAAAGAATACATAGTGAAACAACTAGAGCTTGAGAGGGGTCAATCAGTGGACATGGGTACTATACATGCTGGGGATTTTATGGTGAGGTTTTTGGAAATTTCGCACTCACATTATAACTTAATGGGGTCATTTAGCAACTTTTCCTGTTATCTCTTATGATCTTAATCTTTTCGTTCTATTCAGCGACTGACATGAAATCATTTGTATGTATGTAGAGGCGCTTTTGTTCAAATCTTGGTATGAACAATCAAGCAGTTAAAGCAGCCCAAGAAGCTGTCCAAAAATCAGAAGAGTTTGATATAAGGTAGTTTTGGTTTGCTTTTACGTTGTCATGCTTCATGTGGAGACTGAATCAGTCGTATGTGTAATTTCATGCCAATAGATGGGCTCACATGAGCTGATTATAAAGCTCTCTGCTTCTTCAGATGGCCCCCTTATGCTCTATATGTTTAATAACGAGCCTATAGTTTCTGAACTGAATTTGTTGGAGGGGTTATTTATTAGCGGCAATGATATAATAGCTGGGGGAGGAGGAATTTTTAATAAATGAAGGACAAGAACTTTTTGAGATCATCGAAGGTACAAGTCAGTTCGTTAGACTTGCTTGTTTATTTGTAGTTAGGATCCAGAAAGGATTTGAATTGACAGACTACTTGGATCTCTAAATTTAGTTTTCTCCATTGTTGCGTTAGATCAGCTCACTCCTTTCCAGGTCTTGAGCACATAGGTCAGGTTTCCAGTTTGGAAGTGTCTGTTGGATGGCATACAGATGTACAATCTTTTCCAGTATAAAAAACCCAAAGGACAAATGGTGTAGGAAGGAAGAAAGCTTGTGCCTTGTTGTGCTTTCACTATGAGAGGATTTATGACAAATGAAAATTTTGCTTTCTAGCTTTAAGGCTATTTCTATATTTTTAATTGTTTCCAGTTTGCCTGAAACAAACTACATTGATTTTTCATATAACTTGGTAAAAAAATCATCATTAAGTCGAAATTCTGTCACATGATGTTACACGTTATGGTACCCAAATATGTTTGTAGTGAACTACCTTTATTTGAATCGTTACTTTGGTTACCCAGTTCAGCACCAAGGACTAAAGCGCCTAGTCCGGGGCACATATAGTGCTATTAGAATCCCCCTCCCCCCATAATATTAACTAAGACAGCTAGCAGTCAAGTATGCAAGGCAAGAAAGTTCCGAAAAGACCAGCGTTGCATCATTGGCTTTCCAGTCCACTCTTCCCTGGGCCTTTCCACCCTTTCTCATAATAGTGGGGAATCTAGTATCCTTGTAATGCAACTGGTAGATGGATTTCTCGAATGGTAATTGATGTCTTTACCATGTTATTGCAGGAGGAGCCCTATATCAATTGCAGCGGCTGTCATTTACATTATCACACAACTTTCAGATGAAAAGAAGCCCCTTCGAGGTAAAGATATGTTGTGTCATTGATTGATATGAACCCCCAGTTGAATTAGGGTGTTCACTAATTAATAGCATAACCCGTGGAAGGCTCTAGTCACCGCCAGGTGTGCTTGCTGGAGACAGTGTTCTTAATATTGGGCCATTCGTTTTGGAGATTTCCTGGCAAAAATGCGTAGCTTATGTGGGAAGTCTAAATGATAGAATCTCCTCGTTTCTCCTCTACTGCAGTATCCATCTTTTTCTTGAGTTTTATTTTTTTTTATTTTTCCAGGTTTAATAAGATCTTGAGGCTGATGCATATCTTTGGTTCTTGATCCTTACTGCTTCATTTCCAGATTTTGTTTGTGATTTTGCTCATTTGCATGGATTTACCTTGGTGTGAATTTGCAGATGTTTCAATTGCAACTGGAGTCGCGGAAGGAACAATCAGAAATTCGTACAAAGACCTTTACCCCCATATTTCGAAGATAATACCAAGTTGGTATGCCAAGGAAGAGGACCTTAAGAACCTATCAAGTCCTTGAAAGGATTGAGCAAACAATTGCGGGAAAAGTCGTTTTCAAATTGGCGCGGGAGAGATTTGTTTTGGATGTTGTGATGGATGGTCACACAACCAAGTTCTTTTTTCTTAAGGTGGATTATACATTTGAGTGATGGATTCTCCCTGGACGAACAGTATAACTTTAGTTGAATTCCTAATTCAAACTGCAATTGTACATTGCCTTTCTCACCTTTTATCTCTTTAAAGAATGCTCTCTCTTAAGTCTTAATTCAAACAAGACCTTGTTTTGGTCTTGTTTTACCTTTTGGCATTTTCTAAATGAGTACTTCAATTTGAAAGATGCCTAGATAAGTATATTTTGATAATTTAACGGTGCTGTTCCTATTTCAATTTGATGACTGAGAACCAACTAGGGCTACTTTAGTTGGGCACTCGTGCATCTCACTAGGAGGTCAGGAATTCGAATCTCCCGACCCACCTGTGTGGTGTTATTTTCCTTATATTTATTAGTTATTTCTCCACTTAATGAGCTTATAGTTATTTTTGACTTTATTTTCAGTTTGTTGGGTGTCTCCCCTTAATGGGGCTTTAGTCGGATTGGCTTATAGTAATTGTGGATTTTGTTTTCAGTTTAATAGCATAACTTATATTTGTACTCTACTACTGTTTGACCAAAAAAGAAATTTTTTTTGATGAGGGTCGGCTTTTGTTTAGAAGACTTGTTGGAGCGTGTAAACTCTTTTCGAACCCTTTGTTCATAGGGGTACACACTTGCCCGCTAGCTCGCCTAAGCCACTCGCTTTATTAAGTGTTTGGGATTGTATTTGGGTTGTGGGGCCGGATTTGGTTGAGTTTTTAGGCTCGTTTAGCAAATGACATGAGCTTTGGAATCTCCCTCAAAGTCGAGCTTGGCAAGGCCCGATCAGTAGAAAGTCTAATGATGTGCATTATATATTGGCGGTGGTTTTCAGTCACACAAAACTTAACACAACACTTGACACAATGACAACACCCTAACGAATCCTACTGTGATGTTTCGAACCGTTGATCTTTCTTAAATGAGTAAAATAGGAGGTTCTGCAAAAAATTAGTTTAATTGGATATCCGTAAGAGCTTGATCCAAACAGTTTTGAAAATATCAATTTTTGTCATAGTTTCTGCAAAATTATTTGGATCAAGCACTTACCGATATCCAATTGAACTAATTTTTTGCAGGTCCCCCCTATTTTACTCATTTAAACAAGATCAACGGTTCGGAACACAAGTTGACACCTAGAAAAAAAATTATGAGTCAAATATTGTGTTAAAGTGTTGTCACTGCAACTGCCCCCTTACATATTTACTAGTAGTTAATTGGGCCTAAAGGTACTACGCAACAGAGTCTGAACTTAACTTTTATATTCCCTTGTTTTTTGTATTTACCACTCTTGCGACCGGCTTCTTAAAAAAAATGTGTATGCATCACTGTAAGCGTCTGTAACCTTTCTCCCCCGAGCTTTATGCATACCTTATGCTCCGTTTGGTTGAAAGGAAAAAGAGAGGAAAAATAACTAAACTAAATTATTTTCACTAAAAATTTTCTTCTTAACTTTCCTTCTTTTTTCCTCTTTTTTATTTTCCTTTTTTTCCTGAGTACCAAACTGAGCCAAGCCCAGAAGATGCATACACAAAAATGTGGCCTTTGTAAGCATTTTTTTTTAAAGTTGCAGCCACTTGTTCAGGTGACAAAGTAAATACATCAAAACTAAGTCAAGTGTAAATATGGTAACTTAAAAAAATAAATTTTTTAAAAAATTAGAATTAATTGGGGGTTTAGAGACTTTTGAAGGAAAAATACATTTGTATAGAGTATGTGGTGATTGATCGATGAATTTATTGATTGATAAGACCGGCCCGACCTCAGCTTGGCTTGAGGTATGTGCACCACTAATCGTATTTTGCACTTTGACAGGGAAAAAAAATCTCTATTGTTGTGTGTTTGGTTTTGAACCATAGTATTAAAGGAACGATAAGTGCTCTTTCTCAGACCAGAGAACCATAAGATTAATTGTTTTGTTAATTCTGTACATTTTTTTTTCAAACGATAAGAGAATACGAATATGAATTATAATATCAAACTGAATACATCCATTTAAGCACACTTTTAATTGAGCCACACCCTCACTTTAAGAAACATTCTTCCCCTGCTAAGATTTATCCTTTTTTTTTTTTTAATATTTATTCTCCTCATTTAAGCCTACTCAACTGAGCCACACTCTCACCCAAGGCAAAATTTCAGGGCCTCAGGCCAATCCATCCAGTAGAACACCGATATGGTCATGAATAATTACACCAATTTCGATCTCAATATTTTTCAATTGTATATTCGAACACCACATTCTCATTGAAGAATTTGGGTCTGATGAAGCAGTTTCCGGTGCGGCTCGATAGATGGGCTGCAAAAGGAACACGACTAGAGACATCTGCGTGACTCTCAGCTAATCGTGCTTATCTTCTTGGTTTCCTTAGTATATTAGGTCTCTTCATCCTAATAGGAATTGGACTCTCAACGCATCTAGGAACCGAATGGATGAGTTTCTTTGCCTCTTGGGCTTATCTCGTTTCTATAATTTAGGAGCTGAGTCTCTTTAGGACTTCTAGCCCCCTTAGGGCAACTGACAACATGATCTTCGTTACTTCGGGACACAGAGCCAAGCTGGTCTCTTGGACCGAGCTGAGCTTTTATTGCTGGGCTAACCTCAAGTGGTTAGTCTAGCCTTATCAGTGTCCTAGAAATATAACCCAACTTTTTGGTGTTTTTCTGAATGAGTTTTTTTTAAAAAAAAAAAAAAGTTCTGAATGAGTTAAGTATAATTGTTGGAACTTTATATTCAATTCAAAACCAATTAGTAAAGAGTGGAAATGTCCCAACGTTAATATATTAAGTGATCACCCATTCTATTCTTAAGCAATCTAAGACTATATTAGTTAACATCCCCCTCATGTGTAGCCGCATTTGAGATATGCCATGTGTAACATTTTTTTTGGGGTCTATCATCGTGCAACCTTTTTTTTTGGTATGTTATCATGGGGCGTGGATTGTAAATTTATTGAATGTGAGATGGAATGAGGCTCGGTCTGATACCTTGTGAAAACTTTATATCCCCTCAAAACCAATTAGCAAAGAGTGGAAAGGTCCCAACATTATATTAAGTGATTAACCATTGATCAATTTCCAAGCAATGCGGGAATATATTACTTAAAAAGAATTTAGAAAGATGAAATTATGCAAATTTATATTTAGTTTCATATGTTACGCATTTTTCAGATTCAGTTTATTACGAGTCATTATGTATTAGTTGCGTATTATTTCTAATACTTACAAATAAATGTGTACGGTATGGAAATAAAAATTACTACTCTAGTTACGGGAATATTGATATTTAATTATAAATTGTTTTGGTGGAGGAGGTGAAAGACTAATTCATATTAGAGTTACAAGCATTTAAAGAAAACTCTGTCCCAAATGGTTGGTTCCTTTTTACTATTTGAGACCTCTTGAAAAATTGTCTATATCTTCTAATTCATAATACCTTTTATGTTCAATATGAATATTGGTTGATATATCTCAACTAGTTTTATCAAAACAAAAATTTTGAAATCATAAAAAATATTATAGATTGTGAAATATAGACAATTGTGTGAGTAACACGATAGTTCAAAAGGGACCAATAATTTGGGACGGATGGATTACTAATTTCTTTATGTTTCAAGTACGACCCGATTCTTTTTCGATTCAAGCTTGATAATCCCTCCATCCTATTTTGTTTGCTTCTTGTTGAACGCATCCATTTGTTAGAAGTATATTTCACTTTGATGACGGGGATCCTTCATTTTCTAGACCTTGCAGAGAACATGCCAGCAGTCATGTTGATTAGCTATCATTTGATATGTTTTTGGAAAAAATATTTATTGAGAAAAATAATTTTTTAGTGGTATATTTTTTCTAGTGATAAATGTGTTATCCAATCATATTACTCATTCCGTCCCTTTTTAAATGTATTGTTTCGTAAATCCAATTTATTAAAGAAAATCATCATTATATATTTCACATCAATTTTTCCGACCACGTTACACCTCTCACATCAACTTTTACCTCAATTTTCAAAAATTATTCTCCACTTTTACCCAGTAACTTTTCAAAAGGGCAAAATAGTAATTGTACAAACTTTTGCCCATTAATTTTTCAAAACACACATTTATTCTAGGGACATCCCTAAATAGAATACTCTACTTTTATTTGGGGATGGAGGGAGAACATCATGTCTGAACCCCAGAACTTCGTAACTAATATTTCAACAAGTTGTTGCATGAACGGTTCCAATAATCATAATGGACTTGAAATGGGCCGACAGAAAGGGAGACTATATCATCCAATGAGAGATTAGAGACCATCACAGTCTTTAAATTTATCAAATTGGACGGTCTGAATGTGGCGCAAGGATATCACGTGGACTATACCCTATTTGCATCCAAAATTTTCTCCTCCCTAAGTGTTTAGCAGGACAATCTTCTCCTCGGAAAGGTTTTTGCATCATTCAACCTCTCTATTATGTACTTGACAAACTTTCTTTTCCCTAGTTTATTGCGAGTTGATTCGTAACCGTGTTTGAATCCTTCATGGGACCGCATTATGTTTAAAATCTATTGTTTTTTCCATATGTAAAACTATCACTTGATTCTCAAATTTTTTGGTATTAGATTTTACTACCTTTTAAGCAAAGGTTTAGGTGTTACTGTGTTACTAAAATTTAGGGTCATGTAAGAATTATGCAAATTCTGGGGTGTCTTATGTAATTTGCTACTTAAGTTATACGAGTATATATATTAAAACACGAAGTTTGCGAATAGCAATCATTGGGTTGTTTGGCGCGCTTCCGTCGATTTCGTTCTCTCTCTCTCAATGGCTTCTACACACGCGATCGCACTCACACCATCGCCCAAACAAACCTTGAAATTCCTCGATCCAGTTCATCCCAATGCCAAAACCCTACCCAATTTCCTCAAACAACCCAAAACTCGAACCAGTTTCTCCAGGATTCGCGCTGGTGCACCAGATTCAGAAGGCTGTGATCGGTTACAAGAATTTCTTCAGAATCAGAAGGATTACAAGTGGGGATTCGTGTCCGATGTCGAATCCTTCTCGATTCCAAAAGGGCTGTCGGAGGAAACTATTCGTTTGATTTCTACGTTGAAGAAGGAACCACCGTGGATGCTGGATTTCAGGTTATATGATATATATCGTCTGTAATCCTATCTTTAATCTACACTTACTGTTTAGTTTGTTGTACCCAGTATCGCATCAATTTGTAATTGGATGGAAATCTGATCTTGCATTAGACGTTGTTTGCTCTGTTTTTGAATCTTGGTTATTCCTTTTTAGTTTATTTTGGAACATTATTGTGAAATTGGTTGTTTTTGTTCTGCTTCTATGACTTCTGTTATTGTTGTTATTCAGAACCCATAAAGTGGACAAATGAATTACAGAATTGAATAAGTAGGGATTTTTTTTTTCTTTTCTTCTGATTTTTCGATGTTTGATATACTTAGTTGTTTTAAATTGCATTGTATGTTGCCAAAATGTAAGGAGCAAATATAAAGTTTTGAGGGTTCAACTTGCATTTATGTGGTTTGGCATTCCTTCGACATTTGGTTGCATTGTATTTTGCAAATGGATTGGTGTTGAAGGATTGTTACTTGTTAGATCACATAAATCTTACTCGAACCCACAAAGGAATTTAGGTAGTTGAGGTATCTGCTAGAGACGGTCTTAGGTATAGTCGTACTTTGCACCATATGTTGGCGAAAGTGAAGCGAATGAAATTGGGAAGTTAGCGGATAGATGCAGAAAAGAAGGTTGAAAAAGGAGAGGCCGAGATGAGGTGATATAAACTTCTCATGTATCAGTAATTGCGTTACATTTTGCTTCACATTGACAGGTTATCTTCTTTCCACAAATTCCTTACTATGAAAGAGCCCAAGTGGTCCAATAACGTGTTCAACCCCATCGATATTCAGAATATATGCTATTATTCAGAAGCCAAAAAGGGGACACAAGAAGAACAGAATCGCCTGCTCAGGGATTTTGAGAGATTAGGGGTGGGGTTGAATAAGCAGGGGGAGAAGACGCCTCAATTGGCTGTTAGTGCTGTTTATGACAGCTCCTCAATCGCCACGACTCACCAGGAGGAATTGATGAAGGATGGGATAATTTTTTGTTCCATGTCTGAGGCCATTATCAACTACCCTGATTTAGTTAAGAAGTATCTAGGAAGGGTTGTCACACCCGATGATAACTATTACGCGGCTTTGAACTCTGCTGTGTTCAGTGATGGGGCTTTCTGTTACATTCCTAAGGGGAAAACGTGCCCTTTTCCAATTTCCTCCTATTTTCGAATAAATGCCAAGGAAACAGGCCAATTTGAGAGGACCCTTATCATCGCAGATGAGAGAAGCACCGTGGACTACTTGGAAGGATGCACGGCTCCTTCTTACGATACCAATCAGCTTCATGCTGCAGTTGTTGAGTTGTATTGTGCTGAGGATGCAACAATTCACTACTCCACTCTGCAAAACTGGTATGCAGGAGATGAGAATGGCAAGGGAGGGATTTATAACTTGGTTACGAAGCGAGGCCTTTGTGCTGGAGCTAGGTCTAAGATTTCTTGGACGCAGGTGGAGACGGGGTCTGCTGTTACTTGGAAGTATCCTAGTGTTATATTGGAAGGGGATGATACGGTGGGTGAATTCTATTCTGTTGCATTTATGAAAAACTGCCAGCAGGCGGACACTGGGACAAAGATGATTCACAAGGGGAAGAATACAAGGAGTAGGATCATCTCGAAGGGCATTTCGAGTGGGAATTCGAGCAACTGCTACAGAGGGCTTGTTAAGGTCTTGTCGAATGCTGACAATGCTCGAAACTTTTCACAATGCGATTCAATGCTCATTGGCAATAGTTCTGCTGCCACGACCAAGCCTTGCATTGAGGTATTTTTTTGGTTGGTTTGTGCCCCCATTGTTTGTTTGTTTCCTTCTACAGTGTCTGTTATGGTTATTTCTTCTTGTGCGTGCTTGCTTCAGAATCAGTCTTTTCTTTTTTTATGTAGTTCTCCATGTCGTTTTATGTGTTTTGTGACCGATTATCTTCGGTGTGGAAATTAGTTTCATGTTCTTCTATCTTTTATCAATTATGTTTGCTGAGTTTCAAATCCTTTGGGTGTGAGGTTATATTCACGTGGAAGTAGCATGGTTTTCTCTGATTAATCCCTTGAGAATATGGAGCTCATAATCTATATGTATCTAACTATAATTATAAGGAAGCCTGAATAAACAAGTCCATAAAGTAGCTTAATGGACTAATCTGGAAACATAACTGTGGGTATATGAGTCTGGACTTCCCATGAGGCAAACCGGGGAACGCTACATGACCAAAACGACAAAGAAAGCACCAGTAGACATGAATGGTCCTGGGCATAGGACATGCTCCCCTCGCCCATGCCTGCCAGGAAGGAAGGGACATCTCTTAATGCTGTGGCTCAGAAAATTCTGTTGAGAACAAATCCTAATGATTCATTTGTCGGGATGGTGGAAGCAACCGAGATTATATCCATTATTCTGAGAAGTCATGAGCTAACCCTTCAACGGAAATGGTTATATAGAAAAAAGAAATGATTGAATAAAATTTTCAATTGACTGAAATGATACGAACATTTCAAGCTATTGTGGTATTTAAGCGACATCCTTGCCAAATTCGTAGCCAAAGGCTGCATTGTGTGTGCTGTGTGTGGGCACATACATAAGTTTGGTTCTTAGCTTTATTGAGTTAGGGAATTATATTTGGATCTTGGTTTTTTTTTTCCCTTTTCCAATCGTATTCGGTTTTTGATTATGTAAACTGTAATTATATTAGATAATAACCACTCCTATTTGGATCCTAATCTCAATACTGACAGTGCCACTGTTTCATTTAAATTTTGTTATCCGTCCAGTCCAGAGCATCCTGTTACTCCTCGCTAAAGATATACTGAAGAAAACCGTTAAATACATACTATGTTTTTCTATGTACATGTACACAAGTTTCTGTGGGCAGAAACCTTGACCTATAAATTGCATGATAATGAGGTGGTCATTACTTAGATAAAAAAAAAGAAAAGAATTGGTCATTACTGATTAGTAACTGAGGAAACCAGATTGTTATAGGGATTTTTTTTGACAGATTAGTGAAGGTGGTCATTTAGAAACTTGAAAATTATTGCTTCTTTTAAGATTTTCATAAACAAGATATTTACAAATACAAAGAGAGCAGCGTTTAGACAAACATCGTTCAGATATATATAAGTACTGCAATTGCCCTGGCGAATGTTGTACATAAATAAAATTCCACTGATATCCTAGCAAATTACTCTTCATTCAACGGAAAATAAATAATATATATTATATATATATACATATATAAACATTGAGTGGCTCGGATCGTCGAAACTTGATCCGTAAAGTCGAAAAGGTCCGCACTTTTTTAAAATGAGGGACCCTTAGTAGAAGCTTATCGTGTGTGTGTATATATATATATATATATAGAGGAGTTATCTAGTCCGGGAGTCCCGGATCCGGGACTCCACCTTCCCAATATTTTTTTGACGATCCGAAC
>JAXBDA010002509.1:0-41997 GCA_036023075.1 Gaultheria prostrata
ACCTTTTCGAATTTCGAGAAATACGAGACATAGCAACTTGTAAGTAGTTGTAACAATAAAAACGTGTCAAATTGAAGCTTAAAATATTTCCTTGGACGAATATCATTTGGAAATGGCCGGGTGGCAGTCATAGTGTCATGGGTTGGCCGACGGCCGTTGGTGTACGCCGTACGGCAAGACCCGAGTCACCTGTCACGATTTAAAGAGACACGGGCACACGGCACGATCCGCTTTAATTATTAAGGCACGACACGACCCGACTCCCAACACGAATTATAAAGGCAAGGCACGAAAGCACGGCACGATCCGCTTTAATTAAGGCACGGCACGACCCAACTCCCGACACGAATTATAAAGGCAAGGCACGAAAGCACGGCACGACCTGCTTTAAATAAGGCACGACCCGAACCGACACGAATTATATCGGCAAGGCACGAAACCACGGAACGACCCGATTTAAATAAGGCACGGCCACGATCCGACACGATCAAATTAAGAAAAATGGGCCGGTACGACATGACCAGATTGCAATCGGCATGGCACGGCACGACCCGATTTAGTATCGGGCACGACACGGCACGACCCGATAAAGAAAATGACACGGTTGGCAAGGCACGGTTTGACACGATTAAGTAAAATGGGCACGGTACGGCACGGCTTCGACACGGTACGACACGGAAAAAAATTGGCACGGAACGACACGACCGACACGTTTGACACCTTTAAATATACCGCAGAGTGCATTCACACACCAACAACTAGAAATAGCATTCATATACTTAACTAACCAATATCACATATGCCACACTAAACATCTTCGTCAACATGCTGGCCACCTAAAACCACAATCAAGCACCTTAAACCACAATCAGATCAACATAGACATTCAGCAAGTGGGAGTATGGTAGCAATAATATGGTGTAGCTGCAAAAATGTACAACACCACTTATGCAAAAGCGATTCAATATATAGACTGCAATCCATAGGTACTTGGAAAGTGGAAACAAAGAAAACCAGAAAAGCCAATGATGCGAGATTACAAGTACTGCACATGTAATAGTCAGTATAACTTAAGTTGACCAAGAAAAGCCTACTACAACTGATTATCTATACATTTGCTTTATGCAAATAATAGCCAGCCGAATCCAGCATCATCTAGGGACCTCGATGGTCGATAGGATTGCAACCTATATGCAACAGCCTATTAGTTTTCAAAGGTCCAAGAAAGGTCTATTTCTGATTTCGCAACTAAGGGCCAACAAATCAGCCACTAGAAAATGCTAAAAGTCGTATGGGGGCAACAAAGGCATTGACTAATAAAGTAGTAACAGGTTTTATGGGCCCCTCAAGAAATCATCATGTAGCATGAATTGGTCCCATTGGATGTTGGACAGCACAACCGATAGGTGGGAGTCCCATATCCATAACCAAGTTATTCTACACACACTAACACAAGTGTAACATGCAAAGTCAAAGTTGCGAAAGTGGAGAACTGAAGGCAACGTGCAATTAGAATGGAAGTTAGAATTAGCATAATGAATAATACAAATATTCAGTAGGAATATTAAGAAGAACCACCTAACTCGACGGCCATTTTTTATTATCCCTGATTTTGCTATTGCAAGCTTTCCAAGAACCCCCAAGTGCATCCAAATGTTCGGCACCAACTGTCGTTAGGATTGCAGCCGCAAGATCAGAACTACAGATAACGTTTGTCGCATCCCGTGCTCCACCCAACCCAGCCTATTCAAATGGAAAAAGGCAATTTTAGCCGAACTTTAGCCTTTCACTATCTGTGAATATTCAAAATTTAACAGAAGAAACACTAAAAGACATCACTACATTGAGATCTACAATTTGCTAGGTAAATTCATTGAAGAATGCCAGGAAAGGGGTATATTCCACCCAGTAGTGTCATGTAAAGAAGTTAAGTTTCTTTAGAAACATATAGGGAAAGATGTCAACCTCAATAACTGCAATATCTACTTTCTCTTGAGCAAATAAGCTGAATGCTATAGCAGTGAAAACCAGACAATTGTAAGACAAGAACAAAAGCAATTAACAAAGTGGAAGAACAAAAGCAAACGAAATATGCAAAACTTGAGAATACCAACATCACTGAAAGAAGTAAGGGAAAGGGAACATGGGAGTAGTTGGTTCTGCAGGGGAGTTGCCGAATCAAAGTGTACAGGTAGTGGGGAAGTGCAAAGCACATATGGTGCACATTATAGCCCATTTAAATTTTCTCTATGTAGAGTCACATAAAGGCCAAATAATACTTACTATTACGATGACAATGCAACCAGATGAAATTATGAGAAGCAAAGCAAGTGCACCAAGAAGAAAGGAAGTCGAGCTAAATATACCGAGTTATATAACATCAACTGTGGTTTTGAGGAACTTGAAACTTGAAAGAACCAATTGCTTCCAGGGATATGCAATGAAAATTAATTGGTTATTAAGTTTGCCTTACACGAATGAATTTTCTTAGTTTACCTTCTAAGTATTTTTACTTTTTAGAAAAGCACCAACATGAATTCTGTTAGTGTGTGTGAACAAGCTGGTTACCTCAAAATGACTAAGACGCCCACCTTCAAGTTGCACAGCCTGGTCAAGAACTTTTTTAATCATTAAAAATAGAGAATTCAATGTCTTCACTGAGACCGGTTCACCAGATTTTCCCACTGATATACGTTCCCTGATAGTCAGAATATGTGGACTGGACAAAGAAAACGAAGCCTGTCATTGTAAAGAAGACAACAACAATGTACTTCTCGTTATGAGTTGGAAAAATGCTTTAGCCAGAGCAAGCCGCAAGAGTAAAGAGTAAAGAGTAAAGAGCACATACCTTGTATAGCAACCAACAGAATAACCTTCGGCTCGTAAAATGGTGGAGAGGAATGCAGCAGTTGATCCTTTCCCTTTAGTCCCAACAATGTGAACAGACTGAAATTCAATTGTAGCAAGTTTAAAATGACTTGAAAAAATAAGTGGAGTCAAGTAAAACTAGGTACTTCAATCACATACCATATAGTTAAAAAAACCTAAGCAAATGCAGAATTGAGGAAACCCAGGTGAGAAAGACTTGAATTTTAACTTACCAAAAATAAATAAAATCTCCTAATTGAATTCAAATTCTTGTTTTGCTCTTCACAATTCATTAACTATGCCATTAATGAAACTTTCACCCAAAATTCGTACTTAGATTTGGATTTGTCCGTTAGAATGCTTCGTATCAAATGAAGCTTTTATTCAAATTTAACTCGAATTCGAACAAAAATTTGCATAAGGGCTAGAGATGCTATAATAATTCTTACACTTCAGTTACGGGCAAAAACAAGTACCAAAGTCCCAATGGAATATGATAACGTGTGCCTATTGGGCATTGAATTGTATGAAAAGTGTATATGGATATGTGAAAGTGTATTGAAAAGTGTAAAAGGTGTATTGGAGTGCGTGTTTTTATTTGTTTGTTTGTATGCTTATTGTGTGCCTATTGGGCACACGTTAGCAAGACCCTTATCTCATTATCAGCAACCAAAACATCGCATTCACAATTCTGCAACTCTTTCCTTCCTTTTCTCCACTACCAAACCGAACCCAAGTGAATAATAATGCAAAGGAAGATAAAAATCAAACCTTGAAGTTGGATTGAGGGTTTCCTAGTAATTCCATCAACCTTCTCATCCTTCCAAGATCAAACCCTTCATTAGAATCCGTTCCCGCTCCTTTGGGTACACCGGATTTCTCATAGTTTTTCAAATTGTTCAAGTAATCCACCAATTCCTTCATTTCTGAGTCGTCTGAGGTTGCAAAGAAGTACTCCATTGCTCCTTTCACCCTTCCATTTATTATTGCAGAAGCATCATCTTGATGCAATTATTAATGAAGAATTCTCTTCACTTCCTGAAATTTTAAAATTCCCTTCATCATGTGAGTCCACATGTTTCAAACACAACCAGCCAACAATATTCAACTCTCATAATAACGAAAGAATAGATGTTCATCTCTGCCTCGGACGTGCTATGATCCATTGTGAGCTGAATAGAAACTAAATTTGGCTTGATCAACTAAATCTCAACAAAAATCCATTCACTCTCCTCCGAAATCGCGATTTGGACTTGATTTTCTCCGGCCTTTCCCTATGCCCACTGTACAAGGATTCATCACAATCATCAACTAAACTCCTTTGATTGCTAAACCTGGTTGTAAGCCGAGAGAGAGAGAGAGAGAGAGAGAGAGAGAGAGAGAGAGGGTTCTAACCTCAAGCGGCACGGCATAGTGGAGAAGCTGAGTTCGATCGACGGCGGCGAAGGTGGTCGTCTTCTGATTACATTTCCAGTACACCCGACTTCTCTGCTTTTGGAGGAAATTAAAAAAAAAAAAATTGGGTGACACAGGTTCAACCTGTGGCACACTCTTAAAACGACGCCGTTCCAATGGAGGATAAAAATGGAGTGACACAGGTGCAACCCGTTGCACACCCTTAAAACGACGGCGTTTCCATGGAGGATAAAAATAGGGTGACACAGGTGCAACCCGTGGCACACCCTTAAAATGACGGCGTTTCGATGGATTGTTTTGGATTGCCAATCGAAGAAATGGATTGCAAAGAAGCGGAGATGGAAAATGGTGGTGCAGATTTACAGAGAAGAAAATGAAATTGAACAAATTTCTCAGTCGGCTCTCCTTCTTCACTCTCAGAAAACCTCCGGTTTTCGCCACTCCTTCGATCCCTACCTATCTAGGTGACTTGAGCTTTTGGGGCTGGATTTCTCAAGCAGGTACCTGTGCTTCTAAGCTTTATCTTTCTTCATAAATAGGCTCAGTTAATTTGCAGATTTACATGGATTCCAAGCGACGATTGCTTTTATTCTTGCCATAATGAAATTTTAGGTGGAAGAAGTAGAGAAAAATGGATTGGGAAGAAAGTTTATTAAGGATTGGTTGGAAATTTCGTTTAGGAATCCCAGTTGTGCAGCCCCAACTTCAGGGAGTTATTATAAGGATTTGTTTCCAAGCTTCAATTTTTATTGTTTAGCTATGGCGTAAGCCTTTTTTTGGTCTCTTAGTTGCTTTTGTTTCACTGTGAAGTTATTACTTTTTCTTGCCATCAGATTTTAGACACAGATCAACCTACAAGCCACGTGATGATCAGCCGATTCCTGGAAAACTAAGCGGAGCTACGGTTTGAAGGTGTTGTTTTCTCGTACCTTTTGGTACATTGTTTTTCTCAATGTCTTTTTTCCACCTTTCAAGTCAACTCTTTTTGTCATATTTTCTGTTATTAACTGCGTTGTTTCGAAGGTTCCATAGATTTGGGATGTAAGGTTTGTGGTTTCCGTTTGTTGCTCTTTTACTTGTACTTCTGTATTTGTCCTTTCTGTTTTGCATTTGTTGAGCTTGAATTCATAGTGCGAGAGTTTGAGATCTCTCCCATTTTGTGATTTTTAAATTTGCTTGAGTTTCTCCACTCTTTTTTCTTGCATTTTTTTGTTGATCTTCGTTTGAAATTCTGTTTTTGGTGCTGACATAAAAGAGGGAATTCATTTGTCTACCTAATTGACAAGGTTTGATTTTTTGGGGATTATGTTGCTTTGAACTTAAAGTTGACATGTTTTGTGTTCTATGGATCTAATTTTAATGTTCCTTTTTCTTCAAACCATATTGCCAACACATCCTCTTTTATCTGTGATTGGAAAGGTTTAGATTGGTAGATTTATGAGAAATGAGTGTAGTCTTCATCGTTGCTCTATATAAAGAGCTGTTGTACATTTTGTGACTAATTCAGTTAGATCAGTGGAAAATATAATTCTCCAGCCTTTTGATACAATGGTCTATCTCCAGGATGAGTTTGAAGAAAAGGAATCATCTGATGCTCATAGACAGAGCCTCAAGTCAAAAGACCCAATCAGCAAGAGTCAAGTACCATTTGAAGCTGGAATACATTTATTTGGAAAGAGATGAAAAATCAGGAAAGGAATGGGGTGTGAGGAATAGAGGCAGTGTTTATCATACATCTAACAAATCAAAGGACGTTGGCTCCTTTGGTGCAAAAGGAGGAGTAAAGGTGCTATATTTACAGAGTGAGTTGTCCAATCTTAGTATGAATGGTAATGAATGAACTTTTTAATCCGGTTGCAGCTGAAGGTTGAGAGGTCTACAAGGAACAAATTTTGCCGCCTTTCAGAAGAAATAGATTTAGATGAGAAATCATTCGCTCTTCTTGATTACCTGAGCACTTATGGACTTATAGACTCTCACTTTATCCAAATGTACGAGAGGCACATGCCTTCCCTTCAGATTAAACTGAGTTCTGCACGGGAAAGGGTGGAGTTCTTGTTAAGTGTTGGTGTCAAACTAAAAGACATTAGAAAGATTCTAATGAGGCAGCCACAAATCTTAGAGTACACTGTGGAGAACATACTGAAATCTCATGTTGCTTTTTTGGCGAGTTTGAGCATTCCAGATTCCATAACAGGGCAAATAATCACTGCTACTCCGTCTCTATTTTCTTATGTGAGGTACTTGCTTGAAGAGGTAGATATTAATGAGTGTTATATAAATAAATAAAGTTGTGCAGCTGAGCCCTCAAATCCTGGTCCAGTGGATTTATAGTTTGTGGACCACTCGTTGCAGTTTTCTTACAAGTAAATTGGGAGCACCCAGACAGAGTATGGTGAATATGGTCAGAAAACATCCTCAACTACTTCAATACATCATTGATGATGATTTGCTGCCAAGAATTAATTTTCTAAGGAGTGTTGGGATGCATAACTCTGACATCTTGAAATTATTGACTAGCCTCACGCAGGTCACTTTCCTTTATCTCACTTGGTATTTCAATCACTTGCATACCTTTTTTGGGTGCAGAATCGTTCATTACTTCGTTTCCTTCGATTTAAGGATACCTCTTTAGTTCCTTGTTATTCACTTTTCTAGGTTTTATTGCATTTCCTGTTTTATGTACACAGTTCACTTGTGCTTGTGCTGCAGAAAGTTGTTGAATAATTCATTCTCCATATTCTTCATGCAGTATTTTACAACACTATTGATTCTGATAACTCCAATAGTAATATATGATAAGACATGCCATTTCTAATATATGATAACTCCAATTCCAATTCAGAACACTATTGATTCTGATAATTGCAATTCTAATATATGATAAGACATGCCAAATGTTTTTTCTGATTGTGGCATATATATACAGGTTGCATATTAAGAGGGTTTTTACTATGTTATGAGTGGGAGGGAGAGAGCATTCATGTTATCTCGTGTTCTTTATCAATGTTTGATTTGATGTTCAGTTTATCATGCAGCTTTTGATTGGTTTGACAATAACTGGAGTGAAATCTGAAGCCGAAGTATGTGTACTTGATCAACGAGCTTCGGAATGAGGTGCAAATATTGACCAAATATCCTATGTAACTAAGCTAGTCTCTTGACCAGAGAATTCGTCCCTGCCATAGGTTTTTAGTTTCCCTAAAGAAAGTTCCAGGGGGGGGCATTTTCTCTGAGTTCATTTGTTCCATCTGATGAAAGCTTTTGTCAGCAGTGGGCGGGAACTGCCATAGATAAATATTTGGCATTTCGTCAAAATTTTCTTCTCAAAGAGTTTGCAAAGAAATATGAATGTAAGTTATGGCGCATTCACTTCAAGTTCGTTACGAGTCATCAACTTTACTTCAAGTTCATTACGAGTCATCAACTTGGGTATTGGAAGAGCAGAATGGTCTCTCCGACCTAAGCGACTATTTTTCGTCTCTTCTTGAAAATATAAGGAGCATATACCTAAAGCTCAGATGTGATCAATGCACGCGGTGAGCAAGCTAATGGTTTGCTGTAAAATGTCCTAAAAATTTATGCACATATTCTTTCCTGTTTACATCATGCACAAATGCAGCTTAACTCAAGGTTTATTCTTGATATGGTGGCAGGTACAGGTTGAGTTTGTTCTACGGTGGGCATATATACTCTCTTTCTTAGCGTGAAGCAAGAAGAAGAGTTTTCTTTAACTTCAAGTGATTGGAAATAGTAAACGTCGCCAAGTTAGTGAAGATTTAAACTTTTAAGGTTTGTTCTTGCTCAATGACTTGAAAAAAAAAAAAAAACTCATTTGTCAGATGGAAATGATTCAAAGATGTAGCCGAAAGAGCAATACCCTAGCTGTGAAACACTGCTAGATGTGCAAACAATAATATCAAGATTGCTTACGTCCATGGCTCACATCGAAGAAGAGTATTATAGCACATGATCCCCATTTGAGCTGTTACGGCAGCCAGATTTTTATATGCTATGTTTGACATCAACGAATTGTTGGTATCATGCACTGTTACTTGGATACAAATGGAAGTGATAGAAATTCATTTTTCATGAGCGGAAAAGTATTGTTCCTTGATACATCCAGATATAATGTGCAGCTTATCTTTGTCTCCCTGTGTGCTTCGTTTGAATGCTGATTCATTGGAATTAGCTCCCCAGCTATAGAGATTTGAAGTTTTTCCTTTGGGCCAACAGGTTCTTTTAATTAGAGAGAGTGAAGCAAAGGCGATAAAGAGCAAAAGGGATACGTTTAGAGAATTGCGGATTGTGTAAATTTACATAGAGACAAGGTATGGCATATATACAAAGTTTCCTCCTCCATTACTTGCTTTTTATTGCATCTCATGCCAAACAAAGTGTTGATATATCCTATGATTCCCTCCTTAAAAAGTGGTAGGGCATTGAACTCCCCTGTATCGAAACACCCTATTGGTTCATTGCTTCATCTTGTGGGTTGGTTTCCTTCATGGACAATGACAGCCGAAGTGAGCTATATATCTGTAACCCAATTACCAAGCGATACCGGAGGCTTATTTACCCAATATTAGATGCAGAAACGAATGATTTCCATTCATCATCGGAAAAGTATCCAGCAGCATATTATACAATCCAACTCCTCCTTATCGATAATGTAAAGTTTCCATGACCAGATGCTTGGTAAAATGACTTCATTAGTTCAGTGAGAGCATATCTACCTAACATGAGATATAGTCAATAGCTTAGTTTGTGGTTATTCTTTTTCTTGTATCCACCAAAGTCCCTCCTCTTTCCCCCGCCTCATGACTTCCCATCTTGCCACCCGCCGTACCCACCTGCTATCCCTAGTTGACTATCGTCATATAACAAAAAATGCAGTCATCCAACACTTCGTATTCGTGGCTAAGAACATTGTTAAAATGCAACGGTTGAAGAGTAACGGAAACGAGGGGCAGCCCTGATTGTGCATGAGAGAGGGGAGGGAGAGGCGTGGGAGCCACAAGTAGAGGTCTCGTTCCACTAAGTAGATTAGTGACTTTTGAATTTTTCATGCTTTACGAAATAGGTTATTCTCCTTACATATACATACATTAACTAAAAAAGATGAAAAAACTAGTGGAACATGCCGTAAGTATTCAAGTGAAACTTGGATACTTTAAAATACTTAGGACATCAAAATTAGGAATATTAATACTCCTTCCATCAGTGATTTGTTTTTCTACTTTTTGATTGAAATTTACATGTCTCATTGTTATACACACCCCTTTTTTTGTCTCCTAGAGAAATTTTCATGGATAATAATTTGGGGTGTGTGAATATCAATTGCCTAAAAAAATTCCCTTAAGTTATTGCCATATCCCTTCCATAAAATTATGCTTTGGAGAGTGTGCACTCTCATTTAAGTATCAAAAAAGTGAGGGGCATCCTTGGAAGTTCAGAAGTTTTTGGTGTTAATCATGGTGTGGAATCTCAAAATTAGAGAAACAAATTGAGACGAAGAGAGTACTATTTTTTTTTTTTTTTTTGAAATGGCAAAAAAATTATTGAGAAACTTGACAACGGTACATCAAGTTGGGGAGGGGAACACCAACAATAACCAGTCCTAATCCACATCTGTCAGCAAGTGGGGTCAACATCCAAACACTATCTTTCGACCTAACAGACTCGGGACGACAGAACCAAAACCCGAAGATCCACATCTGCAGGTGGGTTAACACCCAGACACCATCTTTTGAACATACACATGTAGATCTACTGTGCCAAAACTAGCCAGTCAAAGACTCCGGCGAAGAACTCTTTTTTTTTCCTGACAAGATCACCATTGAAATAACATTAAGAAGAGAAATCCCTGAGAAGATGGACATCTAACCAGGGCAGAATACAATCCGTATGAAATAACATATTTTTTTTCAATTAATTTTCAGCTAGCCAATGAGCAATTTTGTTTTGCTCTCTACAACACCACACAAACTTCCAATTTCATGAAGCCGACCACCTCTTGATATCTTCCACCAGAGCGTTAATTTCCCATGGGCAAGAGCTATTCAGATCACCCCACACACTTGATAAGCTCCATGCAGTCTAATTCAAAAACAACCTTAGGAAAGTTCCACTCCATAGCCACAGAACAAGCAATCCGCAATGCCCAAGCATCAATAAAGATCACCGAAGACGCAACAACTCTACCAAAAACGCCAACACTTGAGCGGATCCACTACTATCTTTGGCAATAATGCCAAAGACAGCCGAGCTGCGAGAGGATGAAAATGCTCCGTCACTATTAAATTTAATAACAGAGGGAAGTGGACTAGACCATCTGTTATCCCGACGGGATCTAAAAGGGACCTCCTGGTATTAGAGAAGATCGCATGTAGTTTTAATCATTATAAGCAGAAGAGGCCTTGAGGATGGTATTTTCTGAACTTGGTAAATTACCATTAAAAATACAATCATTTCTCGCTTTCCATATTGCCCAGCAAAGTTGCAAAATAGCACCTATCTCTTCATTGTTACTTAGCAAAATCCTTGCGCAAAAGAATTCAAAACGCCTTACCACTATCAAACCAAACAGTTTTGGTCCAAGGACAACGGAACAGAGTGTGCTCACTCACTCACTCTCCTTTTAAAAAAAAGGAAATTACAGACAAAAAAAATTACTCCCTCCGTCTCAATTTGTTGGGCCTGTTTATCTTTTTCGGACGTCTCAAAAAATTATCTATATCTCATAATCTATACTCCCTTCGTCCCTTTTTAAGTGTGTTACCTGAGAATTCTAACTTATTTTCTCTCACTTATAATAATACCCACTAACTTTTCAAAAAAGAATCTACTTTTATGGGCAAAATAGAAAATGTACCTACTAATTTTTCAAAACACACACTTATTAAGGGACAACCCAAAATAGAAAGTTAAACACTATAAAAGAGGCGGAGGGAGTAATATTTTTTATGATTTCGAAATCTTTGTTTAACAAAATTAATTGAGATCTATCAAATAAGATCCATATTATAATATAAAAAATATTATAAATTAAAAGATATCGAGAATTTTTTAAGTTTTCCAAAAAAGGAAACATACCCAAGAAATTGGGACGGAGGGAGTAAATTTTAATTGTCAGGTTCGTAAACGAGAAATTTAAAAATGGAGTAATGTACTTTATCTAATCTAATTTTTATTTTTTGTGTATAAATTAAATAAAAGAAAGTCATTGAAATCTAGTACTTCTATATAATATTATTATTAAATTATTATTTTACGGGCCGAATAACCATTTTAAAACGGAGCCTATATACTAAGAACATCCTTATCAGGAGCACCAAAATTTTCACCAAATTTAACTTCAAAAATACATTTTATAAATTAGCAAGTCGCTTTATCAAAAACTCACAAAATCAGACTCTCTATTTTAACTTTACTATATTAAATTATTCGCCTCAAATCTATTAAAAAAAATCCCCCCTAATACACAGGTAAACTTTTCCCCTTTTTCGGTGCAGTAGTGGACCCCCCAACCCCCTTTAGCCATTAAAATATTATCCCCCATACACAGGTGGACATGTGTCCATGATCCCCACCGCTTTCTCCTATTCCTCTCCCTCTCTCTCTTTCTTTTCTGACGCATAACTTGGGAAAAGAAACAGAAGAAAACAATATAAAAACAAAAGGTGTGTGAATAGTGCTGCACCAAATTTGGTGCGGTACTGTAGCAAAAATAATTTGGTCAGGAAAAATAGAGGCTGATTTTGATGGATTTTTTGGGGTTTGACTCTCTACTTTAACCCAAAGTTAAAATGGCAAGCCAAATGAGGAGGCTCCATAGCCTGGAATTTTCCATGTGGTGAACGACTCCGGTTCGCCTGTCGCCCTCTATATATACACGACACAACCGACCTGGATTCTTCATGAAGGTTCCATTAGCATAGAAACACGAGAGACAGACAGACAGAGAGAGAGAGAGAGAGAGAGAGAGAGAGAGAGAGAGAGATGTCGCACTTTGGAAGATCAGGTCCGCCGGATATCATCGACACCTACTCGCTTCTCGTCCTCAACATCAGTTTCCGTAATTCTCTGTTTCTGAATTTCGCATTCCTCTCGTTTACCTCCTCGATCGATCGATGTTTAATTTGGCCTTACTTTTGTTTGTTTGTTTGTTTTTTGAATTAAATTAGGTACAACTGCTGATGATTTGTTCCCGTATTTCGACAAGTACGGAAAGGTGGTGGACATCTTCATTCCAAGGGATCGAAGGTTTTTCTAAATACCTCTCTTAATTTTTTGTTTCCTCTTTTGGTATTTGTGAGAATCGTTTAGAAGGAAAAAAGAAACGCCAATTCTGGCTATCAGCGTCACAAATTTAGGGTTTGTTGAGTATACAAATGTGTGTACGGCTATTTTCTCAAATATGGAAAATTGAGTATCGTGTATTTTTTATTTTTTGTGTTTTCTTCGACACTGTTTATCAGTCGAGGATTGCTTGTGTAACCATTTTGTCGGGAGAAATGATTTTTGCACTCCCCTTTATTATTCCTTTTTGCGCATGTAACTATTGAATTTTTTTAATTGATTATTGATGTCAAATTACCATGCAATCCTTGCTTATTGGCTCACTTTCCACATATGATGGGTTTTGTTGTCATTTTCGCATCTAGAAAGACAAGAAAAGGAGTGCAGAAGGATTAAAAAAAAAGAGAAAACAGTCCTCTGTAAACCAAAATTCAATTTTCGATATACCTGTCTGATTAAGCTGATTTTTTGAGTGAATACACTCCTCTGCGGGCCTTATAAAGTTAACGGTTACTGCAATGACCGCACGGTGGGGCCACCCCAAGGTTTCCGCTCATCCGTTTATAACTTAATAATCCCTAAAAAATTAATGCAAATATAATTTCCCTTTCGTTGGTTGCTTTATTTATGGAACAGATCAGTTTTTTTACCCTCTATTTCCTTTATTGTAATGAAGTTTTTGTTTCCAGAACTGGAGAATCACGTGGGTTTGCGTTTGTTCGTTATAAGTACCAAGATGAAGCTCAGAAAGCTGTTGATAGGCTAGATGGTATACTTCTCTCTCCCTCTCTGTATCTCTTTTATTTTATACTCGAGAGACAGTGGCGGAGCGTGAACTTCAATCCAAGGGGCCAAATTAAGACTTGACAATTTTTTGTAAGAGAATTTCAAAGATTGTAAAATTTGGTTCTTCTAATGCATATGGAATGTTATTAGAAATTAATAGATTAAACCTGGAGATATTGTTGATACGTACAATGAGTCAATGATCCACGATGTGTGTATTCCAGTATCTCTGTCTACCACTATCAAAGAATATTTGCTTGTTTAATGACCACGTCGCCATATCAAAATTACTTGTTAGAATAGAACAATTACAACTACTCTGTAGAATAATGGCAAAAGTCCGAGTACCGTTCCACAGGGATAAAAACACGTCTTAATAGTTTCAACCAACTTTAATTCCAATTCAAGAACGAGTTTCAAGTTTTGATTCTGAATTTAAACCTAAGAAAACGAAAAGGAAATCGAGTTCGGTAAACAGTTGGAAAAAAAATCTCTAGGGCGTTGAGTCTGGTTTCCTCCTCGTAACATGATTTTACTTGGTTAAGAACTATGCATTCAAGTCAATACAATCATTCACAGGAGACTGATTGGCATAGACTATCATTGTCTAGTACAAGTTGTCCTACTAGTACGAGCCGTATCAAAGTACAAATCGTCTAATAGGACACCTCGTCTTACGAGGTATAGCCTATCTCAACCAATTCCGCGAATCAATTACTCGCAGCGTTGTATGAATGTTTTTGAAATCTAGAATACAAACACAATTGATGAAAAGAAATAGGAAATATTCAAACCACTCATTAAAAATGAAAGCATCCATAACTTGGAAAGAAACTAACAAAAATAAATAAAAGAAGATAGAACCCTAGGCATCCCCGTGCCTAAGGAACCCTAGACATTCATGTGCCCAAGGTAGTAATGATATCCTTGTATCAAAATCATAATCAAACTCATATGTTTCATAAATTGCTTACATAGAAATATTAGAGTCCTTTAATAGGCTCTTGAAAAGATAACAAAATGATAAACATGATCTAGATTCCTAAATGGGATAACTCCTAAAATTAACATCTAAAACTATTGAGTAAAATTCTAAACAGGATAAGTCCTAAATAACAGCTAAAACTGTTACATAAAATCCTAACATATAAATAGATAATGATAACATAAATTTATATCCTTCAGGATCAAATGCGAATAGGTTGTGGGACCCATGTAATTCTCCTTCCCGTTCCCGTTTGCTATTAGAAACTTTCATCTAACCCTAGGGAAGAAGTTTAGCCGGTCATGGAAGGAGGAGTCTTCAAGTGCTTTCGGATAGAAATCATGCTCTATTGAATCTCCTTCTTTCTCCTCTTTTTTCCTTCTTTTTCCTTTGCTTAGCCTTGAAGCAAGCCTAAACTAGTTCCAAGGCGAAGTGTGTGTTCAAAACTGACGAAAAGGCCTTTGTATCCTTAAAATCCGGAACTGGCTCTTCAGGTGTAGAAAAGGTCAACAAAAGTGGCTGAAGTCGGCTGGATATGTCCCATTGGATGGTGCAGTCAGTCCGCTTGGACTGAACATATGTCCAGGCATATAAAGTTGGTGCAACCGGACACATGGCTCATCAAAATAATCCGAGAGCAATCTTTTGATACATCTGGACATATTGAAGACTTGTCCGGACGCATAGAAGGCTCTTCTGTGGAATTTTCACTTCAACTCGACTCCAAGCCTTGATCATTGCTCCTATTGCCCGACAAGTTCTAACTCTTGCCGATTAGCTACAGAATCATCATAACCGGCCTTCAACACCTACAATGAAAGTAACAAGTATAAATATCCAAGTAGCATCAACTTGTACTTATAAAGCATAAATTAGGGAGCTTAAATGTGAATATTTAAGCTTCTATCATTTAAGATGTTGCTGTTTCTGTCATGTGTGTTTTCCTTTCGAGTCTTGGTAGCATAAGGTACTAAATGTGTTTGTGATTCATAGTACTGTAAAATTCCATCATTAGTTGTGACCAGAGGCCAGTCGGCCCTGGGCTTTTTAGGGGTCCGAAGAGGGCTCACAATGGAGCATTTTCACACTGGAATGAAAAGCACTGAACCTGCTGCAACAACAGATTCCTTATACACTACCCTCATTGTATTATTACTGCAGAATTAATTATAATTCCTGTGATTGAGCTTATGTAGCTATTAGCATCCTATTCAATGGGTATGGTTACTTGATTATTAATCAATTCAATCTTTCTTGTGACTGGCTTGACCAAAGTTTAGTTTGTCTCCCGTATTGAAATCAAATGGAATCTGAGCCTCTGGTTGATGTTTTTGAGATTTATTCATGGATATTGGTGCTTTTGTCTTGATTGCGGTTGTAACATGCTTTTCAGGGAGGCTTATTCATGGCCGAGAAATAATGGTTCAATTTGCGAAGTACGGGCCAAATGCAGAGAGGATGTAAGTAACAAGCTATTGGCTGTTTTTATGGTGATGTTGAGTACTGCCACCCCAAGTGTGGGTACATTTTCTTGATGCGTTCCAAGAAATATTAGATTTTGACGAGTTTCTACCATCGGCTACTGTTGCAAATTTTCAAGGAGGTTGATGTTTATCAAGTTCTCTTGTAGTCCTTCTCCTGCATCTCTTTTTAAGTGTCCTAACTGGCTTGTGATTTTCTTTTCTTTGGTGAAGGTGCTTTTGTGTGTGGTTAGCTACACTATATGATTTCTAGTTTGCCTCTATTCACGTGCTGATGATGTGTTGATTACAGTGACAAGGGAAGGGTTATTGAACCAGTTCCAAGAACCAGTAGTCGGTTGAGAAGCCGTAGCCCTCAGCGAAGGTAGGAATGTTTTACAAGGGATTCCTCTCAAGTTTTAGGCTTTACTTTGGGATGTAATTTTACATGTGTAACAATTGATTAACATTTTCAGGTACCGTGATGATTATCATCGAGACTACGACTACTCCAGGAGGAGAAGTGGCAGCAGGAGTTTGGATAGGTATGACCGTGACAGATACCGTGGGAGGGAGAGAGATTACCGCCGTCGAAGCAGGAGTCGCAGTGCAAGTCCTGATTATGACAGGGGTCGCGGGAAAGGGCGATATAATGATGATCGGAGCAGGAGTAGGAGTCGTTCGTTTGAGAGGTCTTTAATACTCTTGGTTTATGCTTTAAGCACCTTTGGATGGTGAAAAGGAGTACGAGAAATGGAGAGAAAGTATCATTTACATAACTTGTTTGAATGTATAAACGACGAGAGGAATGATGAATTCTTCTTAGTCCACTTTGTTTCTCCCCAATTCTCACAGGAACGGTAAAGATTTGATGAGAAACTCTTGTCTTTCCTATTTTCTTGCCCTTTCTCACGAGACACCATCCAAAGGGTCTGTAAGCTCTTATGTGTCTTCTATTGTGAACTGTAATTAGATAACATTAAGATGTGTGTGGGATTTTGCAGTGCCTCCCCTCGTCGAGATAGTCTCAGTCCACGGAGAAGTTTGTCTCCTCGCAAGAAACCCTCCTCTAGGGGTGAAAGTCTGGACAGGCGCAGCTATGATGAAAGGTCTCCAACCCCTCGGAGTGCTTCACCGCGGCGCCGACCTGCCGATTCTCGAAGCCCTTCTCCTCGTAATTCTGACCTCGAGGTGAGTTCTGCAAGTACAACATATCTTTATATACGGACTTACATGCTTATGCGTGTGGACATGAATGTATTGGCCTTTACACCAGTTGGTTGTCATAGCTTGATGTGAGTAATTTGAGTAAAACAGATTCCCGCACACACACAAACCACCCATGTTTGTACATGCATATGAATATATGCATGCTGAGATATTTAACATTTTGGTATTAAATCAGTTGCTTGTGTTGATGATATATATAGATGTATATTTCCTAACTTTTGTCATTGGAATTTGGATTTTTGTAGGAGTGATGCTGCAAGGGATGGATAATAGGTGGGGGAGGCAATTATGAGGGCGTGTGACTATTTTGATACTGTTGGGAGCTTAGATTGTCAAGAAGTTCTAATCAATGTTAGTGCTAGCTCGGTAGGCTTAGTCCTCCTGATGGTTTATTTGTCAGTTTCGTTCTTTATTTAGAGATGATATCTGAGTATCTTTTGCACACCTGTTTTCCTTTAAGAACTAGGTGTCTTGTGGACGGTTTAGTACTTTGTTGCTTGGTATATTAGTATTTATGTGAGACGATTTTAGTATTTCGACTGTTTAAGTGGTGAAGTTTTCATATTTTAGGATGGTTTCCATTTTGTTCTTTCTTTTACTTGTTCCTTTTTATTCAGTTTGACACTTTGGTCCTCCACACCCTGCCAAGGGGGAAAAAAAAACCTGCGTTTGTTGATTCTATGTCCCTGTGAAAATGTATGTTTACTAATTAACCGTGAATCAAATGCTGGATTTTATAGTTATGATGGGGAAAGATTGAAAATGGTCGTTGGCTGGGATGGTGATCTTGTGGCTGTTGGTGCCATTATTCTGTAGATAAAAGTTAAGGTCATGCTGGTGCTGGTTGTGAATAGCAGCATATGTCGGTTGCAGGGAACAGTTCTTTGAGTGTGTTTCCCATGTGACTGTGATCGGTAAGGTTTATGGTTCCGCTCGTTCACATTAGAAAAATGAATGTTCTTTTCTTTCTGATGTTGGTCTTGTTATTCTTGGTGATAAAAATACATAGGCTATGAATCAGAGAAGTCCTTGCTGTGGTAGTCCTAGAAAAGATCGGTAGCTGTTGACACCGATGGTGATGCACCTGTTAGCACACACGAATTCGGATAGGCTTGTCTGAACATTGCGATCGTTACAGAAAATGAGGGTAACAACTTTGGTTCTCTATTTCATACGGAGCATTTCATTAG
This sequence comes from Gaultheria prostrata, assembly GCA_036023075.1. NCBI lineage: Eukaryota > Viridiplantae > Streptophyta > Magnoliopsida > Ericales > Ericaceae > Gaultheria > Gaultheria prostrata. Next base: position 18,237 of record JAXBDA010002509.1, read on the forward strand.
AGAAATATTTTAACGTCTAAGTTTGTTTTGACTTTGTGTTCCATAGCACAATGGGGCTGGTGATTGTAGCTGTGAAGTTGTAGCTGATGTCTTTTCTCTTGTTTGAAACGAGTTTGTTGTAGCTTTGAAGTTATTGAATCCTTGCTGAGCCGTTGCTATTCTCCCTCGGGTTGAATTTGGAACTGCCAATTCTTCATCTCCTAATTGGATTGCTTTTGCTGTTTTTATACGTTTATGAGGTGCGATATTGATATCATGCATTCGTGGGATCATTGTAATCCGGATCTTCTGGTGCCCACATTCCTGTAGTCAACCTCACTGTCACAGTTTTCTTCATGCCCTTATTATCTTCCACAGGCAAATTTCTGTCGGCTCTCTCTCTCTCTCTGTGGTTGCTGAAAGTGTCGAATATGGGTCTTGAGACCAACTAAATAGTGATATTCAAGATTGCTCTTCCTAGGGCAGAGCTGGAAGATGTAAACCACAGCTTTCATGTTCTCAGCCTGGTTTTTACAAGAAGTTTTCGGTCCACTATGCACACTTACGCGATGGGAACTGGGACGTATACAACAATGTGTTTAGGAAGATTATGATGATGGGACGAAATCGAGTGCGATGGTTGGGAATCGAGATCATGTGTTCTCGTGAGATCCAATAGGTGACCGTTGCTGCTTATGAATCATCGAGGAAGTGTGGTGTTTCCATGTAGAGAATTAGAGGAGGTTTAGTAACATACGTGATGATACCCGTGTTAGTAGTAGAAATCGAGGTTTTCTAGAGTGTGATGATACCCGTGTTAATAGTAGAAATCGAAGTTTTCTAGAGTGTGAAAACCTCGATTTAAATTTTGATAGGGAATTCAATCTGTGGTTTCTATAAGAGCTCATTGTTTCGTATTACATCTTATTTGATATCAATGAAGTTTTCATTTATTGTTAAAAATAAAATAAAATATTTATTTTGCTTAATTGAAAGCAAGTTTAATTTGCATAGTCGGAGGACCAGCCTCTCTTTCTGCCCCTCTCTGGAATCCAGGATAACACATATCACGAATTTCACGACCCAACACTCCTTGCACAACTAGGGGCCAGAAGGAACCCAATAAAGAGTCTTCATCACGGATCTCATAAAAAAACAGAGAAGAACGGTTTTCATCACGAATATGTGGAGGGTGAAAAGGAAAAAAAGATGGCAAGATTCGATGGATAAATTCGCTGCGTGAGGCATTTACATTGCTGAAACTCAAGAACATGAATTTACTAAGTTTTCTACTTAGGGTATACAAAGGCTTCATTCAATCGAGAATTTCAGGGGGAAAAAAAGGAATTAACAATTGTAAATGAACTAACCAACATGACTCTTGAGTCAATAGATCTTTTACCCAAATTTTTGTTCCAGTACATCCTGACAGAAATCACGGTTTCCCATTGGATGATGAACTACGAAACATATCTTAATCCCAGCCAATCCCGCGCTTCAGTGATGGGTAATGACTGTCCGTTCAACTAGGGTTTTACATTTATCTAAAATAATGATACAAATACGAGAACAAGATTTAACCATGAATATAGGAGGTGAATATGTTGCACTAACATCTGCAGATACGGAGTAGATGAGACTGCACAGAACACTCTTGCTAGGAAAAGTAAGTTGTAACATCTGCAACTGGAGATCATTGGAGAGTTGACTTTCAGAAAATAAAAGTGACAGATAAGAAGTACGTGAGAAGATAACATTGTTTCCAGAGAGAGAATACCAGGAAAAGAAAAAGGGAGCTCGAGAGCAAAGAAAATTCCTGTGCATACATCTAGAAGCAGTGCATGTCCGCAAGACAAAATCACTCTAACCTTAAAAAATGGTTCAACAGAAACACGATGAATCCTTCTTAGATCGCGGTTTGCCTCTACACAACTAACTTTATTTTACGACAAAGTATTTATACAGAAGTAGTGTTGTCCCCATCAGCTGATATGCCTAAAGGAGCCTCTTGAATTTCATCGTAGGAACCTGTTGCTTCATTGTATGAGTACCTGCCAAGGAAAGGAGTAAGCCATAGCCGAAGGAATGCATGCATATTTTTTCATTTTTTGAGAATGGAATGTATGCAGATTAAATGATTTTGACATCTGAGAGCAATCATTAAACGTAGAATTAACTAGCGTATCATCATGCAAAGTTGAGCCTAATGTAGTCCCCCTGAATTCCCGAGGCAACCGGTTCCGATGATGAATTTTTGAGGAAAAAAGTTCCTCAAAACTACCATTTACACTCTTTTTTTTTTTTACCAAAAGGCTACTTGATGATGTGGGAACCCATAGCCTTTGCTTTGGGTTACCAAAGCCTACCCCCTATTTATTTAACCTGTCAATAGACCATTAGTATATAGCACAGGGAAAGAATTTTATATAGAAGGCTGAACAAAGAAAGAAAAACAAATAAAAAACTGACTATTCAAATATTCTTTTATGGCCATAAAAGAATATTGGTAATGGATAGTAATTCTTTCTCTCAGGTAACATTCATGTCGAAGGAAGTCAATAATCTCAAGTTGTCACCAGATGTTCTCTTGCTGCAACCTACACCTTCTCTAAATGGTCTGCATAAACATTCTACTGTCATAAAATTTCCCCCGCACAGCTTCTACAACCCACCTGCCTTCCAATTTCCAAACCCATTTGTTCCTCAAAACAGAAATTCGCTACCTTTTAGATTCCTCACACGCTTCTGTAACCAAGACATAACCAAACCCTACTGTAGGTACGCACTGGATATATTTGTCAAGGGTGAATAAGGACACCGGAAATTTTTTTACTTGATACTGAATGCTACTGGTAGAAAGTCTGTTCTCAAGGGACAAAAGGACACACATGGTGACAGAGACTCGAGGGCCATGTCCCCATTATTATATGGAAAGTGAGGGTCATGTGCCAGTGTGCATATATATCCACAGTTGGGGGTCGAAAACTCAGATACAACTTTGGAAGATAGAAATGTATGTAACACTTTTCTGATACGGGTGAACCAAGGACAGCGGAAAATTAGTTGAGACTGACCGAGTAAATTCGATAGTAAATCAACAGTAAAAAAGTGCATGTTACATCATTTCTTTGATAACCTATGGGTAAGTCTTCTCAAACTCATCCATTAAATTCAGGTGCATTATGACATTTTTTTTAGTATTTGTAAGAGTTCCACCATGAGTTCCACATGATTAATCATATTACCGTATTTTATGATTCAGTCTTCCAACAAAAGTCGAACATATTTACTGATTAAAAAAGGCCACTTAGTTGAAGAAAATAAATCTAGTATCAAAAGCACATATAAGGATGTAAGTTACCACTGTCCCGATGTTGCACAACAATACAATCCCGAAGATGGGTCATAATAGTAACCCGAGCTACTGCTATAGTAGTACCTGGAGGAACAAAAAATCAATAAACTATATAGTTAGACACTTCATTTTATTTGTGCAAATATCGTAATATGATAACAAGGTGAAAGTGAATTTTCACATCAGAATGTCAACTGAACACCAGGAACTTATAAATCAGAACACATTTAGGTACCTCACAATAAACATGGGTAAAAGATTCAAATCAAGTACAACATGAAAATGCAAAAATAATGGATCAACATCTTTAAAAGCAAATCAGCCAGAGTGATCAACATTTTTTCTGTTCCTTTCTGAAGAAGGAAATAAAACTTAGTCAAGCCCCGGATGGAACGTTGAAAAGAATAATATATCACTCAGTTGAGATGAAGAAGAGTGGATCACAAAGTTCTATAACACCAAAATCAAAACATTTCAGTACAATGTTTACAGGAGAAAATTATTCAAGTCCAAACGACAAGCAGTGTCAAGGGAAAAGTATCAACCATGAGAACAAGCATTAGGTGATCGCGATAGGTAAATTAGTCATGATTTGAAAGTATATTAAAATGTAATTGCTTTGCATTAGCATCCCCTCGCAGGCGTTCATTGTACTAGTCATGATTTGAAAGTATACTATTCGGTGAGACCCAATATTTGAAATAGCATTTCAAGTTACCAACTTCTGTTCCCTGTCCGGTTTGCAATGAGTTAATAGCTATCACAACACTAAGAGAGGTCCCCAATTCTCATAAAGTTTAATGGCAGATGATTTACAGCGCTGGCCACATGTTTACTGTTTAAAATAGTAAAAAGAAGATCTAAAAGTCGAAAATCCAGGATTAGGAACCGTGTGAACCACTAATTCACATTTTAATTGAAATAGCTTCCATAAAAAAGGATGGTGACATATGATGGGCATCCAACCGTGCACACAAGAGAGAGAGAGAGAGAGAGAGAATACCCGGAAGCCTCATCGTATATGTAGTCACTCTCCCAACCTCCACCTGCAGAGCAAAGCAATTACAAGTTATACACAAAAAAACCACAAAAACGAGTAAATAGTATCCACTCCCCAGGACTTCTTAAACTTATTATTTAAAGCTTACTTTCCGAGGGCTGATCAATTCTGTTGTGATTAGGACCAGAAACCAAATTACCCCCGTCAGGGTTTGCACTGGCAGCAGCACTTTCATCATCTTCCGCGAACATATCAAGTGAATCATCACCATCAGGTAGAACTCCTTCAGAGGGAATATTCAGGTTTGAAGGCCCCACGGCTGTGTCAAGTACGGAATATGGCCCTCCGAAATCTGTTCCACTTGCAACAAAATCATTGCCCAAATCCTTTGAGATACCCTCCTCTCTAGCTCGTGCCAACCTCTCATATCCCTCTGCAGATGAGGAAAAAGGCCATGAGAGAGAGTCCACACATTTTAGTGCTACCGAGTGAAATACATGTTAGAGGATATAAGAAGAGGGAAGACATCCATAGAAACACATGAACATGAAATTGATTTAACCAAAAAAAGGATCATTCATTTCTGGCTGTTTAAGGCTCAAAGCTGCAGCAATACACCTAACAGGTAACAAAAAGTGATACTATTAGAACTATAATGGATGACAACTGCTAAAACACATCTAAACACAGGCTTAAAAGAAGCAAAGGTGGCACAATAACTTGTCCTTAGAAACACATGAACATGAAATTGATTTAACCCCCAAAAAAAAGGATCATTCATTTCTGGCTGTTTAAGGCTCAAAGCTGCAGCAATACACCCAACATGTAACAAAGAGTGGTACTATTAGAACTATAATGGATGACAACTGCTAAAACATATCTAAACACAGGCTTAAAATAAGCAAAGGTCGCACAATAAACTCGTACACTCAAAATCACCCATATATTGCTTCATCAGGCAACAGACTCACCACTAGCACCATACTGAATCATTTGAACAATAAGAAAAGGACTCTCAGAGCGATTCTCAGAGCAACCACCTTAGGAAATGAGATTCTGTAAATCAGTTCAAGAACAAGTAAATAAAATACCGACCTGCTTCACGCTCAAACACCTCCTGCTTTTCTTCATATACATCTGCAATTGAAAGTTGAACCAAGGAGCAGAGTCAGATATATAACTCCTCAGTCTGAACAATATAGCAATACTTCCTTATCCCACTAACTCAGGAACATGGCAGCCAATATATCATTGCATAAGAATCAGTTTCAGTGACATTTTATCTGCAGTTCACAAAAAAAAATGACATTTTATCTAAGTAAAAATAGTCACTTAACTGAAATCACCATTCTCCATCAGTTTCATAGCATCTTCCGTAAGCTGATCAAAGTGAAGTTTTGTTTCTGGAGACATCTTTTCCTTCTTGTTATTTGATGTTCCTTTCAGCCTTCTCAAAGCTTGTAAAACCTGTGACGAACATAAAGTCAGATACTAATGCCTACTATAAAAAATCTGTCAAAAATATACTGAATGGTAACCCCAGCAAAAAAACGACCATGGAAAGAGCGTAATCCACAGAACAGATAACAAACCATTTAGAACAATAGAGCAATTAATAGGCATACATAGATAATGATAATCATTCCACACAAAGAAGAATTGCATAAAATGTAGGCATACATAGATTATGTGGGCCCGCCCACGCTTATCCAATATGTTAGTCGACAAACAAATTCGTACATATCGAAAAAATTAACCTTTTTTCCCAGAGGTAAATACATACTCCAAAGGAGAAGGGATACTTCAATGTATGCATAAGGTACCAAAATTTTAAGCACATCGAAGGCAAGCAATATTCATACCTCTTTATTCACAGCCATTACATGTTTTTCACAAAAGCCATAGCTTTCCTGTATACATGTCTTCCAAATTGTGTGAACTACTCTTAAACTTGCTACTATAAAGTTTTATTGATGAAATTTATATAGCACACCAGAAAATCATTCCAGGAAAATTACAGTGTGCATATTTACTGCACCTTTTGAAGATCAAACAGAATTCAACAGTGTAAAACATTTGTGATGAGCCAACTGATCAAACAGACCTTAACAGTGTACAAAAACTTGTCATGAACCAACTTTAATCTGGCCTCCAAACGCTGTCAATTTTGATCAGACCTCCAGTCATGAAGATCAATATGAACACAAAATAAAACAATCTAATGTTTTTAATATTAGAAGAGAAATTCCTACGCCTCCCTGGCACAATGCAATGCAAAGATAAGACTTACCAGAAATAATATACTAAAGCATGGCGTTAACTAGGTTCTGCTTACCGACCTTAGAAACATACAAACAAGGATATAAAGCACAGCATTACAAACACACACACACACACGAAATTGAATAATAAGTTCACAAGCTGGCACACAATTCATAACAATACCAACCTTGGAAAACGACAAAAAGTTTAGCCCTTTGAAATGTGATAAGCTCCAAGGTCCCTCCCAAAATGAAGCCACCAATATTCTCTATAATAGTACTAGCAATGTCATATGCACAATTTACAGAGTATCTACCTCAGGGCATGCAAAAAAATATCATACTTAACCTTCCATCTTTTGACAAAAAAAAAACAGCCAGTTTAAATGCCAATCTGAGTGAGAATATAGCATATGCATGACAATACAAAAATCCTTCCGCAAAAAAAAATATAAGGGACAAAAGACATGGGAGTTCACCGTTTCTCCGGACTCCAACGCATCAGCGATCCGCCTTTTAATTTTCCCGATTTCTTCAGATGAAAGTTCTTCTTCAATGTCCTCATCATGTGTCACTTTGAATCCCTTTTGAGCAAGTTTAGTATCAACCTCAACACTGTCAAGCCAGGCATCCTGCAATTAGTCATACAAAAATCGGAAATTAACAAGCAAGTTCCACAAAAATGGCAAAAATTTACATAAGTGATATAATACCTTGATCTCATTATCGATGTACTCAACAAAATTTCCCTGTTCATCAAAATAGCCTTCTTCTCTCTCTTGTTCCAAATTAAAAGGTTCGATCTGAATCCCGTCATCAACAAATGTCTCACCCTCCTGCCAAAATTTAAATTTCTAGCATTGGCTATCCTTTCCCTTGTTCCAATAACATATAGATAGCAATTATCTTGGCGGAGAAACCAGCTGCCATTTACAAAGATAGTTCACTCCGTTACACAGTATAAAATTCATTTTCTGGATGCATATATTCTTTCAAAATGGGAGATTAAAAGCACCAACGAGAAGATAAGGTATCTGTTTTAGATATTGAATTAAAGCTGAAGTGAAGAGACTATATTTCGAGATATCCACACCCAAAAAAAAAAAATACTTGGAAAATTTGTCCAACGTGCAAAAATAGAAGCCGAAAACATAATATCATTCAGACGTGATTGCTATTTCTTTCGGCATGGCGGCCCATTATCCACATGCCATTTCTAGATTTCACATCTTTTGGCATGGTGGCCCATTATCGAAAGTCAGTATGGTTCCCACACAACAATCAAGACACAAGTCTAAACTAAAGACATTTAATAGCTAAACAACAAGAGTTAACGAGAACCATATAAGCAACTAGCATGATATAAAAAATGGACAACCATACCGCATATTTAACTTCCACAGATGTAATGTCGTGAACCATCCCTCTATTTTCTTCACTGAAGAGTTCGGTAGTGATCTGATTCCGCCGCATTGCACGCTCCTTCGCCGCATGACGAGGATCATTTTTCGTATTACGAGCATCTTCAGAAGGCTTCCATACATCAACCTTTTCTTCTCCAGGTTTCACCTTCTTACCCTTTGGAAACCTAATTCTCTTTTGCCTGTAAGTATTCAAAACTACCATACCGTAAGCAAATCATTCATCTTAACAATGTATATGGACACGGACTTACGGAGGGGTTCGAGAAGAAAACAAAAGGAATTTGTAAAGCTTATTTATTCTCCTTTTTTTCCTCCGCAAATCACTACACGAGGGACGGATCGAGAATCCCAACTTCGGAGATGCAAACAATCCAAACATGGGGGTGCGAACCCTTGTCATTTTTCGATTATAGTACATTAGTATCATAAGAGTGTTCTTAAAAATCTTTGGAAGGGATGGTCCTATCCTGTGCCACCTTTGGATCCATCACTCCCCTACTGAAACCTTTGCACCAAAAAGAGCATAAAAGAAAGTTATATTCCACAACTGCAGAAAATGCCTTACTATGATCAATATGGTCATCAATAAATCTAGGAATTCCTATAAGAGAGCATAAACCTAGTTACCGTCCTTATTTGGGACCTGCCTCTGAACAGTGCCCCTTATAGCCACTGTAATAATTTCTTCTAGATTGTGCCTACTGTATATTGTAACAATGTAACTACTTAGCTCAATTGAAGCAACACAAAAACGATCCAAGGTCTGAAGCCAGTAAGCCACACACACAAAATATAGCCAACAATGTAGAACGTCATTATATCCATTATACGTATATACTATATATAGAGATTTAGTCTTCACTTCTGAACCGTACCTACTGCATACTTCACCTGCATATTGCAACTAGAGCTGCAAATGATCCGAGTCGTTCGCAAACTATTCGAGGCTCGACTTGGTAAAGGTTCAGGTTTGGTTCGTTTAATAACTGAACAGAGCCTTAATATGACAGTATCTGGCTCAATTAGGCTCGCGAATCCGGAATACATAAATATCATGAGAATTTCATGCATAACATTGAATATGTACAAACTTATATAACTTGTATATCTATAAACTTATAGATACGCATACGAAAATTTTTATGACTTGTACATAGTACGTACATAAAAAATTTAAATGTATTACAACTTATATGTCTATCGTTTTGTATATGCATAAAATTTATTTGTGGCTCTAAACCGCAAGCTCAAGCTTGGCTCATCGAATTTTCACTAGACCCAAGCCCGAGATCGCAAAAAACTTATCAAACAAACCTGAACATTCTACAACTCCGCTCCCTCGCTCGTTTTCAGCCCTAGAGTAACCTAGGTCGCATGATATTCCAGTAACACCTTCCGCTCATGCTCTCAACACTCCTCTATGCTCACATTTCGATAAAGAGAGGGTAGGTTTTTGAGCTAAATATATACACAAATAACCGAGCAACATATACATATACGGGCTTATGTACATGTACAGGTATATGTGTTGATATACAGGAATTTGAAGGGGAGAGAGTTACGTGGAGGGTTTGTTGGAGTCATCGTCTTCAGGAAAGGAGCGCTTCAGGTTGGCTCGCGGTGGCTTCTCTTCCATGGCGGCACCGATTTGGGTTCGCAGCGTCGTCTGTTATCTGATTTCCAGAGAGAGGATTTGTTTCGACTATCGAGAAGGGATTCAAGGGAAGGCGGTGGGTGAACCGGGTACAACTTGAACCGCTCTTTTTCGTCGGCTTTGGTTTGATTGCTCGGGCCGTTCGGTTCAATTTTTGTAGGTTATTGACCCGTTGACCTGAGATGGGGAAAAATTACTACTACTAATATGGGAAAAAATTAAAAAAAAAATGGAGAGAAATTGGTATTTCAAGTTAATCAAGGACAATTTCCACCTCAAGTAGGAGAAGGTTTCTTTTTCAGGATTTTGAAATTTGATAGCGCGGTCTTTGCCTCGCGAGGCAAAAAGGGCGCTGACATCTTTTATGTTTTTCCAAATTATTGACAATCAACACCTTTTATTTAGGACTTGTGTTGATCTTAATGTTTTCTTGTAGCTCTTTGTGTTCCCGTTGTACTCTATTTCCCTATAAACTGTTTTATTTAATATATGAAATTCTTACTCTTCAAAAAAAAAAAAAGGGACAATTTCCACCAAATTTCATGCTGGGGTTAGGATGGGTTTAGACTAAATCAAATTTTGAAAAACAATGAGTATTATTGGTTTGGAAAAGTATAAAAATACACACCGAGCCTAAGAATTTAGATAATTTCAACTTTATTTTTACTTTAGTAGATTTCAATCATACAGTACTTTTTTGTTATTTTGTGGAATTCCTCTCGCCAAAACAAACGACTATAATTTGACATGAATTTAAAAATTAATCAGAAAAGATGACGAAAATGGCAGTGACCGAATTTAGGCCAAACGGACCCCTAAATTTCCGGTTTGGTCGATCCACGTACTTTCTTTTAACATCTCTAGCTACTTCAATAGTTGTAAAAATTTCTTTTGCGGTTGAAAAAAAAGAAGTAAAATGTTCGCGGAGAAAGTTTTAGGGGAACAAGGAGGTCTACTACTCTTTAGGTTAATTTAGAAAAATTCTATGTGACTTGCCCCTTCAAAATTCTTGGCAAGAATAAAAATCCATAAAATTCTTCCATGTGTAGAAAAACTCCCCTAAGAGTTTTAAGTTATCAACCATTTTTTAGTCTCGTGTATACAATTAAATGTCGGCTACACTCAATACACACTTCTGAAATATATTTTTTGCCATTAATGGAATAAATAGTTTCAGCTCCCGCCAAGTACAAATCATACGTCCGCCACTGCTACAGTGGACTTTTGTAAGTTCCCCTGCAAGAGCACAAAATATTATAACCTCCTTTAGAATTTGCGTTCCCTTTTCTTTAAAACTATGATGTTCTCTTTTTCACATAAGAAAGTTGGCACAAAGCAAAGTTTGGAATGAAATATACAGTAAATATTATTGCACTGGACTTGAGAGGTGAGACACAGAATTCAACCCCTAATTCATTTTACAGAAAAGGAGGACCCTCCCAATGGCTCAAGTAAATACTTCATTACCAAAAGAATATGCATACAATCAATTGGAGCCCATTGAATATAAGGTTACCTACCCGTATTTAGCAGGTAAAGATACAGGGGGAAAAACACGGAGGAGATACAACAGAAAGTACACAGTAATGATACTTTTCCCTTTCGACTAGTCAGAAATCCCCGATAATAACATTATGAGGAAAGGGTTCAACTTGTAGAGTGTGAAGCTCTACCGCCGAGTGTCTGAATGATTGCTTCAAGTAGTTTGATTTCTTTGTCTCGCTTAGAAATCTCTTCTTGCTTTGCTCGCAACTCCTCCATGTGCAGTTCAAATACTTCTGCATTATACATCACAAAAGTAAATGTCAAAGGGGAAAATTCTCTTGAATATGACACAGCTAACCATATGCGTCCCATGTAAGAAAATGACATACTCAAACAAGTATTTACAGATGAGGACTAAAGAAACTCTCCATCTTTTCTTACTCATTGTTTTTCTTTATTTACTCTGTATATAATGTCAATGTAAAGCATGCATATATCAATGAAAGTAGCTACCCGTAAGAAACTGTCCAACTCTACAAATAAAGTATGCATATCAACTTCATTTTGGACAAAACTTTCTGCACCTGCACCTGCACCCTTACTTTGCGGTCAGCAAGATTTCACAACAATTTTTTGCAAGATTGGGTCCTTAACCCCTTTTAACATACTTGTGGGATAAGAACTGCTGACCAGCTATATTAACTAAGGCGAGTGTTGGGATGGCAGGAAGCAGAGATTAAGACTGGAGATCCCAATACAAGGATAAGAAATCATGTCAGGCACAACCAAATGACGGAATGAAGGAGGCCACAATAAGATCCCCAATCCGCTTATCCATTCTTGCAACGAAAATAGTCGCAAAGGAAATTTCCCTTTAACTCAGTAGAGTCAGTACCCTGAAGACTTTCATCCTATCAATCCTCTTGGACATCGATTCCTTCTTTTGCTGATCAAAACCTTACGTAAAGGGACACAACATGCATGTTGCTCACATTTCTCCAAGTATCCAGACTCCAAGTCACATGATGTTATGGATTGTTCCTTTTAGCTCCATAGTGACTTTTTATCACCCTGATCTTTGAGGTTATGCCCTCTTTGATATTTGTATTTCTTTGGTTTCTATAACCCTAAATTAAAAGGAAAAAACCCTGCTGCATATACTCCTCCAATATAATGTGCTTATAGCACAGCACAAAAATGAGTAAAGTTGTCACTTTAGATCCACTTCATGAAAGTACACTATTTGCAAGAAATTAACATGTTCCTTTTACGCTTATATCCACACCTATGTACTGTTGTCCCCAGAATGAGTAGTGCTCAGACACCTTTGTTTCTGAACAAAGGACATGTTTTTGAAATGCACCTATCACAGGGCAGTGGTATTATGTTCCTCTTGAGGAAGCCATGCTACCAAGTGTCATGTAATTGACAACATTTCATTGCTTTTGAAGCTTAAAACGATCCCAAAAGAAACAGAAGCAGCTGTATTCTAGAGGATGGTTACATGGTGACTGCCAAGTGACAAGAAACAAAAAATCCAATCAAACTTCTGCACCTTATGGATCAGTTTATTAATTGTTCCCATAAGATAGTCTAGTAGTCACTTTTCTTATCTCTAGAGTACAAAAGAGAACTCATTTCCTATCGTCTAACAGTCCAACCAAGTCCAATGGGTGCACAAAGCAAAATCAGTAAGTGCTAAAGTTCAATTTCAATTACTCGATAAAAGATGTTGTCACAAGTTTATTATGCAGCACTGCAGGCAGAATGAACATACTTGTGGTGTTTTCAAGCTCCTTTGTCACCTCTAGCACACGAAGTTCAGCAGCTTTTTGTCCTGCCTCAGCCTGTCTTTTTTCTGAACGAGCGCGAGCAGCTGCTGATATAGCAGCATCTAGTTCGCGTTCTAGTGTCTCCACTCTCTGTTCAAGAGCCTGCACTCAATAGATAGCTTGTCACAAGAATAGCCACTCCAAACGATTATCCATAGTTTTATGAGAAAGGAAAGCAGGATACAAACATGTGGCATCTAATATCGAGCATGAACCTATCATTTTCTTGTTACAACAAGAGTGAATATCAAAACCAACAAATAATGAACTTTCCAAATGATATAAAGTAGTCCTAACACTCCAACGTCTAGAACTTGAAATTTTGCAAATCAGTAGTTTTTAGTGTGGACTGTGGGCCTGTGACCTAAAAGCAAAACAAAGCGGTAATAGAAAACAAAAATTATACCACTTAGGAAGGACCCATATCATGAGTACAAAAAACCAGAAAAAAACAAATGTAGTGAGTAATTAACAAAATCGTTTCAGATGTCGTTTTGCAATCATCTGCTTGGCTAGCAATTTTTTTCCAAACGTTTACTCTAAGATTGTAGAAATAGATTTGTTGCCCTACACATGTTGGGTACAAGTTTCTGGTCGCGTATACAATCTCCCTCTCATGATAAAAACAATGTGTCCGTCCATGAACAAATCAGTCTTCGCTTCAAAAATGATAAACTCATATGGATCAACTGCTACCGTTTCGGGAAGTCATACATTTGCCCACTTAAGACCAATGTAAAGAAGGGCGTCCTATCTTTCCCCTTTCCTACTCCCAGAGTCCCAATTGGATTGCCCTCTTCTACTGCTCCTACTGTCCAATGCTTGGCCACTTAGAAGGTGCATTCTTCTTTCTTATACCAATCAATTAGCTAAAGTGTGTCCCACTCGTGTCGTGCTTTAAGCCTCCACGCCGGTCTTTGCACGGCAACTTCAAATAGTTTGACAGGGCTTCTGCTTATGGCTTATAAGGGTCAAAAATATCTTAAAGTAACCGGAAAAAGCATTTTTGACAAACACTATTCGATGCCGCATACCCATTTCCAACTACCGTAGATATACAAATACAATCCTATCCACCATTGACAAGATACAACATAATTAATTCAATTCAATCAAACCAGAGCAATATAGATACATATCCATACACGGATCAAGTGTTAAACCCATATAGAGTAAATTGGATTCGAGCTGTAAATCAGGAATTAGACGGTGGAAACGAAGTGAAAACCCTAAAAGAAGTGATGAGAGGCACAGACCTTGATAGTTCGGGCTTGGTCGGAGCTGAGAGAGGCCTTGGCAAAGGTCTCGTCATCAACGTACACGGCTTTCTTGACCAGTAGCTTCTGGAGTGACTCGAGATTGGTCGCCATCTCCGAGAGATTCGCGATCGCTGCGTTCCATCTCTCTCCTCCTCCTTTCCCCTTCTCCGTCTCTCTCTCCTCCATTTCCTTCTTCCTTTGTTGTTGTTTGGGCATTTTGTTATGTTTGGTCAACTTTGTATACAACATCTCCGCTCGTTACTCAAATTTTTACGCGGTGGAGATTTAATCTACAGCATTAAATGACAAAATGACAAATAGTAGTGTGATAAAAGAGCCTTGAAAATTTGGTTAAAATTTTGATTCACATCAGATTTAGCGAAATATTTGAGTAAAACTCAAATTTAGTATAGGTTTGGGTAATGAGTGGAAGAGGGTTTTGGATGATTTTTACTCAAATTTGAGTTTGAGTCTAAATTGATTAAGGAGTGGAGATGCTCTTACAATTTGTTTGTCCATTTGGAGATCAGAATGGGTCGGGTTGGATGGCTTTTAGGTTGGTCCGACACAAGCATCCAATGATGAGGCCGAATTTTTCAAAACAGACTAAAAGTGTTAAAAATAATAGATATATGTGAAGAGAATGAACTGTCACGAAATCCGTATTTAGAAATGTTAAAAATAATAGATATATGTTAAGAGAATGAACCGTCGCGAAATCCATGTTTAGCACTTTTGGTTTTTGAGACACTCCTCCCATCGTTCCGAATCTAACCTGAGACAAAGAACTCAGGTGGATTTTATGTATGGAGTATTCATTCCATTTTATCAGAGGAGGTTAAAATAGCTACAAAAAGTGTAGGAACACAATTTTAAAACACAACTCTGTATGCATGGTGTTGAGATGGGCAAACAAAAAAAATATATATATGTGACGCGGTGCTTAATCGTTAATTAACCATAGTAAAAGTGGTAGGCATTTAGTCATTATTTTCTGTTGTGCAGCCTCTGCTCATCATTTTCCGTTTGTTTAGTTACAGTTGACTGACAGTTGGGGAAATGAGTAATAAAAAAGTAAAGCAGAAGGGGGTAACTTTTATTTTTGAAACCTGTGGGGAAGTTTTTGTCATTATCAAAAACCTTAAGGGAGGTCACTGAAATCCTGAAGGGAAAACAAAGAAAATTGGCTTCACGAATCCCTTCCCTTTCACCCTTAGCAACCTTTTGCAGCAAAAAAAAAGCAGCAACCTATCCTATTATATTTGGCGACCAGCTCATTAATCGCCGAATATATACTCTTGCTTTTCGAACTCTTGCTTAGACTTGGACAATTGTTTCGAGTTGAGCTGAAAAATAAAATCATTTGTAATATTGGGCTTCTGCAGGTTAGTTGCTCGACCAATAGTGTGGGAACCAAGTTGGCATCTTCTCCGGTTAAAATGAGCATCCTTGAAGTGGAGTCATGTAAATATGTGTAAAAATGAAGACATTTTGTTAAGGGCTGTGCTTTTTAAATTTTTTGTGCTTAAGGAGTGTCCTAGAATCAATCTTAATCTATGTTTTTGTCAATGCTTTGGAGCTCCCTTTTGTATATTGTAATTATGTTTTTTAATCTATATTTTTGTTAATGCCTTGGAGCTCCTTTTTGCAGACTGTAACTACGTGTAAAAGGTGATAAAGGAAGCCTTATTGAGAAGTTTAGTTATGCATTTTTGTTCTTTTTTTTTTACAATCTTTGGTCCATCACCCAATCAAAGACAAATTTTCTTCTCTTTTTTTTTTTTTTTTTCTAAGTGTTGTTTCTCTATAATTTATGTTTTGAAAATAGAGTGGAATTGCAAAGTGAATTTTTAGTGAATTTTGTGATTTTTTATTATTTTATTAGCCCTTTTACAGTTGGTATAATTTTGATTTAGAGAAATCAATAATTAAATTTGAAGAACAAGGGCAAAAAGGGAAAATTAGAACTTTTTCTAGGTTGACTTGTCAAGCTGGACATTTATTTTGGAGCAATCAAAAATGAAAAGATGAACACTTATTTTGTAACGGAGGGAGTAATATGAATATGTCATGTGCCACTTTTTTTATTCCCCATCTTTGGCCACGTAGAACCAATATGGACCGTCATGTGGCTTGTCAAGAATAAGACCGTACATGTCTAAACACAACTGCTCAACCAGTAAGCTACACCTCTGTTCAAAAAACCAGTAAGCTACACCCAGTTCCAAAAAAAAAAAACCAGTAAGCTACACGAGTAGTACTTGTGTTACATTTCTAAACACAAATGTTCCAAAAAAAAAAACACAAATGTATACATTGTTAAGAAATATTGTCTCACATTGCTTAGAAGAGAAATATGTGATCACTTAATATATGCTGGGACGTCTCCACTCATTGCCAATTGATTTTGAGTTGGATGTTTCCACATGGTATCAGAGCAGGCTCATTCCACTCCACATTAAAAAAAAAAAAAATCACCCCACGACAGACCAGCAAAAAAAGGCTGAACGATGATAGGACCCAAAAAGTGGCCACACGTGACAGACCTCAAATGCTGCTGCACATGAGGGGGAATGTTAAGAAATATTGTCTCACATTGCTTAGGAGAGGAATGGGTGATCACTTAATATATGCTGAGACCTCTCCACTCATTGCCAATTAATTTTGAGTTTGATGTTTCCACATACATGATAGATTTTCATTTCTTCCATTTTCTATTATAACACATATACATATTTATATAATATGAAAATATAGAGTATGATATAGTACATATTATATAAATTATATGTATTATATTAGTATGCCATCAGCGATGAAAGATCAAGACTAACTTTTGGCGACAAAAGGCAATTTAGTAGGCGAATACGACCAATTGGCAAGCCAAGCAGCAGCACTATTCAGGCCCTCGTACATCACATTCGCCATCCAATTATGTGGCTATCAACATGCCATGAACTTGATATTTTGTAGGGATTATCTATTCGATAACCTCTACAAAATGTACGAATCGGATCATAGTAACTTGTCGTTTGTGGGCCCATAATCTGAATTTAGTTGGAGTGCACTACCTTTGTCCTTTAGTGCATTTAATCTGTGTCGATCTATCTTGGGACAACATTTATTTGAGCAACTTCATATGACAAATCCGCTCGGCGCATACAATAAACTGAACTTTTCCGATCATTTTGTGCTATGATTATATAGCTATCATACATTCACATAGTAGCTATACAATAATATAATCATAATACAAACTGCGTCATCATCCAAACAGTTCAGTTTGTAGTGTCCGCCGAGCATGTTAGTCATATAAAAGATGGAGTTGATCAGATAATTGTAGCCGCATGATAGACGCACATTCATTTTAATAAAGGTAGCACAATAAAATCCATACATTTTTGTAGACATTATATATTGATTCAATAATCCATACCAAATATCAAGTTCGATCATCGCATGTTGGTAGCCACATTATCAGATGCCAAATCTTACTCAATTCTCTCTTCTTCTTCTTCTTCTTCCTTTTTTTTTTTCTACAAGCAAGAAACCTAATCTATGATATCCTAGCCTAGAAGGTGGGGAGTGAAACCCCACAATAAAAATCGAACTCAGGTCTTTTTCCCTTTATTCTCTTATTATTCAATTCTTTTGTAAAGAAAAGTTGTTCCCCCTAGCAAACCCACCTTATTGAGATAGGAATAAAGCGCAAACTCCCACATTTCAGACATAGAAAATCCATAGTAACTTTGCAATTGTCTTAGGAGGAATTGGTATATAATATGAAATATTTTGGTAGTCCTTGGGTCCATTATTGGCTAAGAAGTTCATGTAAGCAATGACGGAGCCAAGATTTGGATTGGTAAGTAGCGCTTTTTGATAGTAGTACAGTCCACTTCTATTGCTACATATTGTTATTAAAAATATGAAGAAAAACATTAAATTAAAACTCATATTTTGTCCTAAGCTTTGTTTGCAGTTGAAAAATTATAAAGGCTTGTTTCATCACTCGTGGTACTAAAATGAAAGTTATTATCAAGATTTCATAATTTGAATCGTTCAATCTTCAAATAAGTTTTTTTTTCAATACTTTTATGAAAAATCATGTTATTCGGATATCTATAAGTACCTAATCAACTCACATTCTTATAAAACCGGGGGCCTCCCTGCACATGAGACACATGCCAAAAATCCATGACAACTCGTTGTCATCACCCTAGCTATTACCAGCTGTGATGCTTGAATTGAATTTAACCCTTCGGCCGGAAATTGCAGTTTCTCCATCTCTTATCCTCTCCGTATGCATTGAATTGAACCAAAAAAAAACTGCAGTAATTCACATGTGCCAACCTATTTTTTGTTTTATAGTTCTTGACCGACCAAAAAAACTGCAGTACTTCACATGTGCTAACTGCTAACCTTTTCTTTTTTTTTTGTTCAAGTTTTTGATTGACCAAAGACAGACCATCCACACCGACACTAAAAGATTCACAAGAATTAGAAGGGAGCCACTACGAAGAAGTTCCGAGAGTTAATTTACTTTCTTACAACCTTACCCAAACAAAAAAATCGAACATTGATTAATTATATGGGAAGAAACACGCGAACTAACTGGACTAAACTTGGGGTTGTGCATTCTATATATCTCCAAACATATTGTTACTTCCAATGAACTTTGCATGAGATATTAAACCCCAGTACCCATACATGCATTGACAGGAAATGGGTGGCTGTTGTGCACCTTTCGGCCGTCCGATTGTGTTTTGGACGGTCCGGATGTGTTTTGATTTTTTTCCGATAAAAGTAAATTAAAATTAAATTAAAATTGCAGAATGCATCCAAGCCGTCCAAAATATGATCGGACAGTCAAGGAGTATACAATACTGTGCATAGCACCCAGGTGCACAACACCTACCCAAATCAGCATGGACAAGTCCAATCACATTAATACTGTTACAAACTCAACCATAGCATGTCACATGGCTTTGACACTCAAACTAGACACGAGGAGTTAATTTTATACACCCAAACGTACTATTGTCAGTTTTGGATTACCATAGCACACCCAAAAAAAAAAAAAATTTGCTGGTAATGTTTGAATGTTGAATTAATAGTGATTATATATGCATGCTTCTCCTAGACACGCCAAATAGCATGTAAAAAGTACTCTCGGTGCGGCCTCCGTCTCTTTTTAATTGTCCTATTTCGTAAATTCAACTTTTCATAGATACATTATTAACATTACACTTTAAAATTATAACTTTAATTCCACAACTATCCTCTATGGACTATGGAGATATCAACATTACACTCTTACCCACTAACTTTTCAAATGTAATCTACTCGTAACGGCAAAATGAGAAATGTATCAATTTTATTTACTTACTTAATGGACACTTATTAAGGGACAGCCCAAGATGGAATATTAATGGACTCTTAAAAAGGGACGGAGGGAGCAATGTTTATGTTGAATTTTTCGAGAGCAAAGTAAATTAATTTTCGTAGTTCTTTAATAAGAAAAATTAGCAGTACGTTTGTTTGACATTACTAATATTTTGTCTTTAGTTAACCTTTTCTTAAGCTTTTGCTCATGATTTTTTACTTTTAATATTTCTCTAGGCGAGAGGAATGCTGAATTCAACCAAAAAAAAGGATGCAAAATTATATAATTAATAGTACTCCAGTAATTAGAAACAGATGAAAAGATATTAATTGCTAAGTATAATTAAGGCCCAAAATCAACTTTACGGATCCCACCCCAAATACACAAAATGATCCAAATTATTCATCTCGTAGACACCGCACTGAAGAATATCTTTGTAAATTAGTCTACCTTAAACATAAAATACAATGATTCCACGCGTCTATTAAGGTCCGATCAAGTTTTTTTTTTTTCCTCTCTCGAGAATACTTTTCTCTGCGGCACGTGCGAGATGAATAGTTTAAATTAACGAAGTCAAGCATTCTATATATGTTAGGTCATTTCAAAGGTTTGGCACCGGAAGTTACGTACCACACCCACAAAACTTCATAGGCTAGCTAACATGCACTGTACTGGCATGTAAATGATCATCTACTTGTTTTTGGTTTTTTAAACATTTTCCCATTGCCATGTTTTTTTTTTTTGACTAGGGGAAGGGGGCAAGTGGGAGTCGAACTCCCGACCTCATGTACCATTTTGTTTGGAAGGGTTTTTGAGAACCGTTTCTCAAAACCCTTGAAAAATCCTTGTTGAAAACTCAAATAGGTTTTTGAGAACCGGTTCTCAAAACCTTTCATAAAAAAAGAGGGTAGAAAACCCATTGGGAAACCGAACAAGGGAGGGTTTTCAAAACCCAAACAAACAAGCCCGTAGTCCCACTATTGCTACTGTAGTAAAAGTACAAACGGTTCCAATGATCCCATGTGCTGGAAATGGGGTGCCTGTAGTGAGTAACTCACTACAGGCGGTGTAGTGGGATCTTGGTCGTCCATTCTTGTATTGGACGGTCTGGATCTCAAATAAATTATTCGCACGAACAATTTATTTAAGATCCAAACCATCCAAAACACTTTGGACGGCCGAGATTCGCTCCCTACACCTGTAGCCCCCCCCCCCACACACACACACACACACACACTTCCCCATGTGCTGCCTTGAGTACCATGATCCGTCCTTGTTCCTAGCGAAACAACAGCTCTCTCGTCTAAAGTTTCAAATTCGCGCACGTTGTTTCTCGCCGAACAACAGCTCTCTCCCCTAAAGTTTCAAATTCGTGCACGTTATCAATGTTCTTTTTTCCTTCATTGATACATCGATCTCTCCTCCCGAACGTGTCTATATAAGCATGACATTCTTAATTTTCTTTCACCATTCAAGTACATAAGATTCACTCTCATTTCCAATTCAAGAGTGTGGTGATCTTCTGGTTTAGAACAAAAAAGGATTTCGATATGGGAAAGAGGTGCAAAAAAGGCCATGAAGTTGGAGGAAGAGCTCCAAAGGGTCACTTTGTGGTATATGTAGGGGAAGAAGAGATGATGAGATTTGTTGTTCCTTTATCTTACTTGAGAGTTCCAATTTTCAAGCAACTCCTAGATAAGGCTGCAGAGGAGTATGGGTTTCAGCATAGCCAGAAAGGCATTGTTTTGCCTTGCCTTGAATCTACTTTTCAACAGGTCTTAGATTTCATTGCCAAATGATGATCCTAGTAATTGAGTTGTACAATGGTGTTAATTTGTTCTTGGGAAATGCTAACAGGTGTAACATTGCACCCGTTAAGAATACAAAAAAATATATATGTGGGTCCCACTTGTATTTTAAGGACTCAACAAGTGTATTTTTTTGTACCCTTAACGGGTGTAATGGTGCACTAGTTAGCAAGATTCTTTGTTCTTTTTTTTCATTTACTTTTTTTGGTTGAATTCAGCATTCTAAACAACAGATGTAAGTAATTGATTGATCTCAATTCAGATGGAGCAAATCTTGCAATTTTAGCATTTAAGAAGTGTGGATCTTTGGTGGCGGCTTCTCGTGGGTGGTGGTTCGTCGGCTGCGTTTTCGTCACTTTGGGTTTCTGTTGCGGCTTCTTCCTCTTGCTCTGTCCTCGGTTCTCCGATTTGTGTGACCACCTTTGGTGGTTCGTCGGCGGGTGCTCTGGTTGCTCGAGGTTGGTGGTGGCGGCTGAAGCTTGGTGATAGGGTTCTTTGATTTGGGCTTTTATGTTTTATTTTGGGTTGCCTTTTGGGCTAGACATTGGTGCTTGTGCTGATTGTTGTATTTGGTTTGGCTCTGTTTTGGGCCTGGGCCTTTAGGTGTTTGGGCTTCGGCATTTGGGTGTCTCTGAGTTGGCTTCTTGCTAACCTAGGGTTTGGCGTTGGGGTCTGATGTGGTATTGTGTTACCCTTCTTCCCTTTTAATCTTTGTATTCGTTCGAGATTAATAAAGTTGTTCTCTTTTCAAAAAAAGAGTATGTCACCCACCTAATGTAATTTTGTTCAGTGGTGGAAATATGATTCAGTTTGTTCACATATTTATGCTGTTTATGTTATATACATGTTGGGAATGCTAAACTAGCTACCCCCCCACCCCCCCCACTACTTTCAGTGAATATCATGCCTATGTTTTGCTGAATGTTAAGCCTCCTTTGTAGCTTTAAATTCCCCAACTACTCTCTATATATGGAGACGTTATCATTACATTCTTACCTACTAACTTTTCAAATGTAATCTACTCATGACGGCAAAATGAAAAATATATCAACTTTATTTACTTACTTTACAAATTAAATGGGCATTTATTAAGAGACGATTCCAGCATAGAATATTGGACTCTTAAAAAGAGACGGAGGGAGCAATGTTTATGTTGAATTTTTTAGAGCAAGTTAAGTAAATTAAATTTCGTAGTTCTTTAATAAAAAAAATTAACTTTTAATTTGAATTCGTTGCAACGTGAAGAATCCTCAGTAAAAAATGTATGTAAGGAACACAGAAGAAGTTCTAAACAAATAAAATACAATTATTCCACGCGTCTATTAAGGTCCGATCA
Source organism: Gaultheria prostrata (assembly GCA_036023075.1). Taxonomy (NCBI): domain Eukaryota; kingdom Viridiplantae; phylum Streptophyta; class Magnoliopsida; order Ericales; family Ericaceae; genus Gaultheria; species Gaultheria prostrata. The sequence goes on from JAXBDA010002509.1 coordinate 41,013, forward strand.
AGTTTTTTTTCCTCTCGAGAACATGTGCAAGATGAATAGTTCAAATTAACAAAGTCAAGCATTCTATGTTAGGTCATTTCAAAGGTTTGGCGCCGGAAGTTACGTACCACACCCACAAAACTTCTTAGGCCAGCCTAACATGCATGCACTGTACTGGAATGTACTGTACACGTAAATGATTATCTACTTGTTTTTGGTAGTTTAAAACATTTTCCCATTGTCATGTTTTTGGAAACAAAAAGCAAAAAGCAATGGAAAGTTCGAAAAAATATTTTCCTCAATCGTTGTTTCTTGAAGTGGGTAATTAACAGAAAATAACTATCTCGAAGGTGTTATCAGAAAAAGGACAGTCAAACAATATTATATTATTTGATCAAAAAAAAAAAACAATATTATATTATATCAAAATTAAAAAACAAAACAACAGAAAAACAAACGCGATCCATGCCAAATTAAGTCCACCGGGACTACAAAACAAGCATCTCAAAAACTAAAACCGAAACAAAGCTGTCATGAACTAAAACAAGAGCAATCCTGCTAGCAGATTCTCCGAAAAGAAACTTTCAGAAGCATTCACGATCTAGAGCCCTACTGAGGAAAAAAAAAAGACAATAACACCTTATTAGGAACATGTACACCTTGTTTGGATGAGTTTTTGAGAACCGGTCTTGAAAATTCAAAAACCTGGTGGTTTTGGGTGGTTTTCAAAAGTGTGCATCAGTGTACTTTTCTGCCTTGTTTGGTGGTTTTTGAGAACCGGTCTTGAAAACCCCTTTTGAAACCGAACAATGGAGGGTTTTCAAAACCCGGTTTGGAAACCTCAAGCGAAGAAGCCTGTAGTCCCACTATTGCTACTGTAGTAAAAGTACACACGGTTCCGATGCTCCCATGTGCTGCCTTGAGTACCATGATCCGTCCTTGTTCCTCGCGAAACAAAAACCACCCCCCCCCCCCCACCAAAAAAAAAAAAAAACCACACCAAACC
>JAXBDA010002510.1:0-41982 GCA_036023075.1 Gaultheria prostrata
GTTTGGATGGAAATTGTGACGGTTGCAGTTTAGTCCAAAATCATAGGTAGGTCATTCGCTCATTTGTAAAAGTGAGGTAGGTGATCTGCAACTCGCGCTAACCACAAGTAGGTAAAGTGCATTTTGCTCTAGAAAATAAATATCGATGCACAATTGTACATGTGAGAGCTGAGCGTTATAATCTTCATTATATATGGTGGATCTTTCTTCCTAGATTACCATTTAACGTAAGTTACGAAACAAATCAAGTGTGTATCCTCAAGCATTTTCATGAGCATGTTTGAATATTAGATTTATTGATCAGTGATTCATAAAGAGAAAGAAAGAAGAGAAATAACCTCAAAGGCTCCGTTTATTTGTAAAGAAACTGGTGTAGAAAAATTATTCCAGAACATATTATAGTGAAGCGAAGAATGAAAATTCTATCGTACCACACATCTAGCTATAAAAGGAAAATGAAAAGTCTTTTCCTTTAAGTGTTCATTTAATAATTTATTTTTTAGCGAAAGTTAAAAAGTAGTACTCCCTCCGTCCCTTTTTAAGTGATCCATATGGGAATACGTGCAATTTCAAACCCCTAAAAAATATATTTCTCTATATAATTTTTTTACAGCAAATTAAAGTGCTCATTGAGTACTTTAATTTGGTGCCAAAAAAAATTAAAAATGTTATACTGAGGTGCCTTTTTTAACGGCCACAAAATATACGCTTCCCAAGCGGATCATTTAAAAAGAGACGGAGGGAGTAATAATTTAATTAGGTACTATACATTTCTTTCTAGTACTACTCCTACTTTTTACATGACATATTTTGAGGGAAAGCCAATCCTAGATAGAAAGTTATAGACGTGGTTCTCACAAATTTTTTTTGTTAACAGAACACATTAAAATGCAGGAAAGTTAAATGTTCCCTTACAATTTCTTTTATTTTCCGTGCAACTGAGCAGGATGGTTAAGACCTGAGACTTAAAAGTTTGTTCCCTCCTAATGTCTCAAGTTTGAAACATTTCTGCTGCTATCAACTCCTTCGGGGCTTGACCATACGGAGTTTTGTTCCTATTTTAATTGGGCGGGGAGCAAGTAGATGGTGAGATTATGTTCCTAGGATTAATCGAGGTGTGTGTAACTGGCCCGGACAATTGAGTTATCCAAAAAGGGGAAGATGAGAAATAATAGTTCAAAAAAAAAAAAAAAAAAACGACATTTTTCCTTTCTTTTATCCAAAACAATATTGTAGTCACGAATTCAAGATGCAAAAACGAGCTACCCACAAAGGGGAAACAACAAACTGAAGGCTCAATGTCACATTATGATTAGCCTTTTCCACTCTTTACCTTAATGATTTAATAATCACGGGTTTATATATAAACTAAACGTGATCTCAACCAACTCAATGATTAACAAACTACTCTGAGTGTGTGGCCACAAGTGAGAATATTTTAGGGGTTGGAGGTTATACCCTTAACAAATATATTTTTTATTCTAGCATGACCGGGGACTTAAAGATTTGCTCCTTCGTAGAATTTCAAATTCGAAACTTCTCAGGTGCTATTAATTCCTTTTGAAGGTTTTAATTGGGCTCTTTGCAAGTGAGTAGTGAGATTTGGGCACCATGATTAGTCGAGTTGTGCGTATTTGAAACCTCTCATGTGCTATCAACTCCTTTTGAGGATTTTAATTGGACTCTCTGCAAGCGGGCAGTGCGATTGGGCCCCCAAGATTAGTCGAGTTGTGCGTAAATTTACTCCAAGGGGTTGGCAAAGCGGTCTTACCTTGGGACTTAGTTAGGGGTTTGCTCCCACCTATGGTCTCAGTTTCGATTCCCCTTGCCAGCAATCTTTTGGGGCCATTGAAGGTTATGCCCGGTCATTACCTCTAGGGCCTCAAAATTAGTCCAGGTGTATGAAAGCTAGCCCAGAAATCCTGTTAAAAAAAAAAAAAAAAAAACCTAGCCCAAACACTTAATTAGTTACGATAAATATATGGGTACCGACCATGTACCGACGGAGCCGGCGACCTCCCGTGTGGATCCCAAACGGCCAATCCGATCCGTTCATCGTACTCAAAATCAAAATCCGGGTGGGTCCAAGCCGGAATCGAGGCCATCGGACGGCTGTAAGTGCTCGATCCAAAATCACATGTGGTGTCCGATGGCCTCAATTCCCGCGTAGACCCACTTGGGTTTTGATTTTGAGCACGATGAACGGATTGGATTGGCTGTTTGAGACCCACACGGGGGTCGCCGGCGCCAGCGGTACTTGGTCGGTCCCCTTTGGTCGGTACATATAGCATTGGTTCCTCAAGTTATCAAGAGAAAAAGAAGCTAGTCTACCTTTTTTTTTTATATCAAAAAATGATATGCTTACACCACACTTAGGTGCCCCAAGTGCACACCAGTGCATCTCAATCGTCCAAAAGCATTTTGGATGTTCCGGATTTTAAACAAACTATTCGCGCGAATAATTTGTAAAAAATCCAGAGCGTTCAAAACGCTTTTAAATAATTGAGATGCGCTGGTGTGCACTTGGGATACCCAAGTGTGGTGTACCCATAGACACGAAGTACATTGTGGATTTAATTAAGTATAAATCTGCATCCATCATCCATGTGCCGCTCTGTCTGTATTATTATTAACTACAAATTGTGGTTGGTATTAAGTGTCTGAAGCAAATAAATACTAGTCCAATAGCATAAATGGGTAGGTTTATCAATCATCACCAACAACATTAAACTTTAATTCCATGCCTTATCACAGGCATAGATTTTAATTCCATTTATTACAAGAAATTTTGACATGTAATCGAAATTTTAGGGGCAGAAATTTATATGATCAGAGGGATCATATTAATTAGGACCATTATTTTCTCTTAATACAAGGTCCCTTTCTTCCAATCCATTAATATAAATACTATCTCGGCAACAGAATTTAAATAGACGAGGTACAAGGGACAGAAAAAATAAATGTACATAATTTGTGACCAATTATGTACGAAATTGTGATCTTCATGATAGGAGTACTACTTACTTTTTTTGATAATCGGATATGCGGCCAATTTGCACGCAACGATAGTGCTACTGATAGGAACCAAATAGTGGAATAAAGGATCCGTACCAATAAGGACAATTTTTGTGGAATATATAAATTTGAATGCCACCTCTAATCTAATATGAATTCATTTTTCTTTGTACCCAACCTTTAGTAGTGAGTTTGAGTCGGGGCGTAGAAAACATTTGGTCTGACTCTCATTAATTCATGCGCTATTACTATGCTAGCCCAATTTATAGTGGACGTTTTTTAAGATTTTAATTGAGTTCGCTAGTTGACGGTGTGATTGGTCTCTTGAATTATTCGGTATATTGGTCCGGATACCAAGTTATCATAAGACACATCCCATGAAATGATCAACCAATCACCCAATGCCACTTGTATTTTAGTGTCCTCTTAATTCTTTGAACTGGATAAAGAAGATAATAGATGCATGGGGAAAATTACATTCAGGTTCTAAACTAGGTACCCTCCTCAACGTTTTTCCCAATTAAAAAAAAAAATGAAAACGATAAGGCAATTAACTTAGGTTAGAACAAAATCTAATTGGTGGGTTGATGTTACTTAATTCCAGTTTGACGGAATTAAAAATGTAATTCTCTTGATATATTTAATTCCTACCGCTGTATTTTTTGCCCAAGTACTTGCATTAGCATTATTTTAAGTTACGCTAAAAACGAATATTATTCCATCAACTCAACCATGAGACATGATTTGATAGGTTCCACCCTCCAAGAGCCTTCGTTTAGTTGGTAAGGCAATTAGGATACCGCGTCCTAGATTGCCTTGGAAAATTTAACAAAAATTTATTCGATTCTGGTTTGAAATCTCCTAAATTCAAGGAATATTTCCGAGAAAATTTAGTCTGAATAAATCCATAAAATCATAAAAAAAAATCTACATATGAAATTGTTTGTTAAATTTAAGGGGACAAGTTAACTTTGTCTGCTGTAGTTGTTGAAAATTTCCTACCGAGGAATTAACCTGAAATAATACTAGTTAAATGCCGGATTAACGTTCCTTACAAGCAAAGGACTCTTTGTTTTGAACTGCTACAAGCATAAAGAATTACTAATGTACTCCAAGATAGTACAAGGGGCCCATAATACAATACCAAATGGTGGAAGATAGGAAAAATATTTGGGTACCGATTGGGTATCACGTGTCCATACCGAGCACGATCTAGGTCATTCAAAAATATTTTGGACGGCCCAGATTGATCCCTTCTCTCTCCTCTCACCCAACCACTCTCTCTCCTCTTCCGGACCATTGGATGGCGTTTTAGACGACTGAAATTGCTGAGCAGATACCACGTGGACAATACCCACCCGACACTAAATAATTTCTCGGAAGATAGGGACAAATTTTATACTATTAGAATAGAAAAATAAAGAAACAGACAAACAGTCACTTCGTTATTTTAAAATGGTTATTATCATTTTAAAATACCATAGATGATGAAAGAATCTAATAATGGGGCACCACGTCACCCATACCCTATTTGCACCCAAAATTTTCTCCTAATAATAATGACATGCACCCCAAAACATAAAAAGTTGTAAAAACAAAAGGCACTACTTTTTACCGTGGGTTACACAAGCATCACTTGTCTACAAGTAACTTGCATAAAATATGAATATAAGTTGATTGGACTTCTTGTTTTGATTTTTTTATAATTCTGGTGTTCGGGTCATTATAAGCACACGTGGACTAATTATCGGGGCTTAATCTAGCAGTTCACTTGCGGAAGGTCCAATTAAAGTTGAAGCCCTTGATATGTTAATAGCACTTGAGATGTTATAGAAGGGTCTTGCTGGGCACGCGTTAAGCACACAAACAAACAAACAAAACGCACACTTCAATACACATTTTATACTTTTCGATACACTTTCAAATATTCCTATATACTTTTCACATATTTCAATACATTTTTTCAACCTTAACGTATGACTATTGGGCACATGTTAGCATTTTCCGTTATTATAAAGTTACTGTTCATTTTCAAATCGAATCCTGAAAATTGATTCGATTCAGAGACTAGATGTTGACTTCGACAAATTAAGAACTTGGGTTTTCCTCGGGCTCACGATAAAAAAAATCATATGTACTGTATTAAGACGACCAGACTGATCTAAATGAACTTATCGGACCCCATAATACAGTACGATGCAGCTGAAATTCTTGATCTTCATTAAGAAAAACGTGCCATGACATAATCTTTTGAGGGAGAGGAAACCAGTTCAATACTCACAGGGGCTCTCGTAGGACTGGAAAGCAATAACAACAGCGGCTGAAATCATTTTTTCATCCACGGTGGCAACTCCAAAACTTTTCTTGGCGGTGCCATTCACAAATCTTAAGGTGAATTTCCACTAAAAATATTATCTTCTCACTATGGTAAAAAAATAGGCGTAATGTTCGTCAAATGATATTTTGTGAAGTATGTGAGGAGAATGACTTGTCTTCGATCACACAGTAGACGACTAACAAAAATACCAAAACGATCAAAAAATACTGTTTAGACGATAGTGGAAACTAAGCCTAACTATTAATTTGGATCGATACGGATTTGTTTTTTTTTGTTCGTTGTGCACAAGACAAAATCTATTCTATCCTAGTCTAAGGGTTGGGAATGGGATCCTCCGGTGATACTTTTTTTTTTGGCGAATAGAGAGAAAAATCTTATTAATCAAACTGTGTTACCGTCATTACATGTGTGATACTCCGCTATTGCCATATGTGTACAGTGTACGTATATTGGCAGGCCTTGATTAATGGGGCCGGTGGAGAGATCCAATTAAGTTTGGGTTTGTTGGTCCACTCAGGAAAAGAAGTCATCCAAAATCTTGATGTTTCTTTCCCCATTTTGTCTCCAACTATTTTTCCTCCATTTCCAGATTGAAATGAATTAATTTTTTTTTTTTTTGAGGGAAGTGTAGAAACTTTATGTCTAACCTAAAAGCTTAAGTTATTACGTGAATATGTCCCAATAATATACTCCCCCTGTCCCATTTTGTTTGTCATTTTTAGTAGACCATGCCTAGATTCAATTGATAATCTCTTAATATGAATTTCAAAAAATATTCAATATGGATTTTGTTTGATAGTTTTTTATGAGTTCTATTGTACGAAGTTTTCAAAAAAAAAAAAAAACAATACAGATTAAAAGTTATAAGCGTTTGACCGATGACACAATATTCAAAAATTAACAAACAAAATGGGACAGAGAGAGTATTAGGTGACCACTCATGCCATCACCAAGCAATGTTAATTGGTTTAATCCCCTCATGTGCGGCCGGGTTTGAGATCTGTCATATGTGGATTGTATCCTCTTTTTGAGTCTATAACCTGTAGTCTTTTTGTTGGGTTAGTCATCATAGGGCGTGGATTGTGAATCTAGAAATATGTGGTGAATGAACTCTACTCTGATAAGACGTAGAAACTCTATGTCTGACCCACAAGCTTAAGCTATTGATCACTCACTCTACTCTACACTAATTTGGGATTTATTTCCTTAACGTGAAGGTAAGAAATTGCACGAAAAAATAATCAATTATGCAAAAAGATGAGTACAAAAAATAAACAAAACGAACTAATGTCTAAGAGCAAGAGTATATATCAAATACAAGGTTTCAACATTCTTTATTCTTTCGGTTCGACAGTCAAGGGTGTTTATGCCCGTGCCAGCTTACGCACACCTCGGCTAATCTTCTCCTGGTTCAGTCAAAGGAAGATCATCCACACTGAGACTACGGTACTCACAAGAAATTACTTTCCGAATCTTGATCAATTCTGTGGGAGTCATTATCATGAGTTGAATGGTTGGACTTAATTCACAGAAAGTGGGCCCAATATATGGATCTGTTATTTCAACCATCATAATGCCAACTGGGCTTGTCTTCGAAAGTTAGAATTAAGGGCTCAATAAGACGTTAGATGTTTGTTGGGCCCAACACCATTTCCCCCCAAAAATGTACCATCCACTCCACCCCATACGAAAAGTAATTCCAGCCGTCTCTCTCTCTCTCTCCTCTTTTTTTTAATTTTTATTTTACAGTACATTTTAAATTTTAAACCCCAAACCGTATGAAAGTGTTTAAATCCTAGGGTACCCTATGAAAGTGTCTAAAACCCTCCCTAAGGTACCCTATGAAAGTGCCTAACCTAAATCCTAGGGTACCCTATGAAAGTGCCTAAAACCCTCCCTAGGGTATCCTATGAAAGTGCATAAACCACTAAAAACCTATAATAGGAAAGTGCACCCTAAACCTAAACCCTAGGGTACCCTATGAAAGTGCATAAACCTAAATCCTAGGGTACCCTATGAAAGTGCCTAAACCACTAAAACCATATATAGGAAAGTGCACCCTAATCCTAAACCCCCCAAAAAGAGTGATTGACCTTAATGGTAATTAAAAAGAGTGATTGACCTTAATGGTAATAAATATTTATTTTGTGGACCGGCCCGTAATAAAACCATGAAACCACCCTCGACCAACACTATTTTAGGGAAGAAAAATTGTTGGCCTAAAGAAAGGGCCTTAAAAACACCTTCTTCTTTTTTGTGTGTGCGCAGAAAATTTACGTTGCGTGTTTTTCTTTTGTCAAAAGTTTTGCTTGTCAATCCAACGAAATTTCTAGACACATGGCAAAAAAATTGCAATAAGAAAATGAAACGATAAAACTATGAAACAAAAATGTGATTCGTTATTTTAATCTCCTATTCTAAATTTCCAATTGGAGTATTTAGTCAGGGGGAAGGGATAGAAGTGGGCACTTTCAAAAATTATGATTTTAATCCCACAAATTTTTTATAAAATACCCATATTAATGTTCAAGTGTTCCTTTTTTTTCTTTTTTTTTTGAGTCTGAGATTATAGTGTTAGGAATGAAGTTATGTTGCATCATTCTCACAATATAGTAAGTCCTTCAGACTGATTACAAAGCAAAATAAGGTTAATCAGTATATATCTATCTATCTACCTTGTATAATTTATCTTTTAAAAATTTTGTTATTTTTTTAATTAGCAAACAGAAAAAAACATTTTGCCACCACCAAATTCTTGACAATGCTCTTGGTCGCATGGGGTCTTTTTGAATTGTTTATTTGGAAACTACATTACCTGGATTTATATCTACCATGATACTCTCTTCGTTTCAAAATGTTTGCCCAAAATTATTATTCACATCTCTAAAAAAATCATCTATATTTATTAAACTATAATGAATTATATATGCAATATAAATCTTGTTTGATAGATTTTGATTAACTTAATTAAAAAAGTTTTATAAATTAGTACAAAATATAGATGATTTTTCGAGAGGTGCGATTAGTGATTTTGGTGAAACGGATTGAGTAGTTATTTTAAGAACTCAAACCCAAACCAACTACCCAATTTTTTTTAAAAAAATTCGGACCACTAAAAATACTTTCGACGATTTAGATATAAGTTGCTCGATTTAGCGCATTAAAGAGATGGGATTAGGATTGAGATTGGTAATGATGTGAGATTGATAATGAGGTGGGATTGGTAATAACATGTTTGTTTTGCACCGGATTAGAAGATAGAATTGTTATCTACTAACATGTTTGTTTAACAAAGGATATGATTGGATTATAAGTATCAATTTCCATTTTCACCCTTGTACCATCTTTTTTTTTAACATTTTGGAAAATGAAAACAAATATTACTTGTTTTTTCATTTTCATTACTTGTTTCCACGCACATTAAAAAAATAAGAAAAAGGAAATAAATAATTTTATTGTTTTTTCCATTTTCATTACTTGCATCTTTCTTCTTCTTTTTCATGTTTTGGAAAATGAAAAGAAAGTAAATATTTACTAATGTTAACACTCTCTCCGTCCCAAAATTGATGTCCAAAAAAATACTAGTCATGCCTTTCAAAAAATCATATGTATTTCGTATTTTATACTAATACCTTTTACGGGAGCATTTCTAATGAGGGCTCCCTCACTTTGCTACGATGAGGGATCTAGCCCTTTTTCAACTTTTCGAACCAAATTTCGACGATCCAAACCGCTCAATATTTTTAAAACGTGTTTTTAAGGTCTACCGAGAGGATTTGTAAAAAAAAGAAATACCCGAACGGGCTTGATCCGATAGTTTTTGATAAAAACGCTATATATAACATTTTATCAAAAAATGATCGGATCAAGCCCTTCCAGGTAATTTTTTTTTACAAATCCTCACATAGGATCTTAAAAATATGTTTTAAACACATCTAGTGAGGGAGCCCTCATTAGAAATGCTCCCTACCTTTTACTATTAAAAAAAAAAAAAACTAAGCAAGGAGTATTTTGTGAGAGGCGTGAATAGTAATTTTGGACATCCATTTTGAGACGGATGAAGTATTTACTAGCTTTTCCACTTGCATTAAACTTTTGTGATTTATTGGTTCTTCTCGATGAGAGGAATCGGAAAAATTTTAAAAAAATTACTCCGTATGACTTTTACCCCGGAAAAAATTGGGTAAAAGACATAAAAAAAATTTTTGATTCCTCTCGTCGAAGAAAATTAATAAGTCCAAAAAAAAATATTAACGCACCGTAAATTTTTTTTAATAAAGAAAATTTTTAAAATTGGCTTTCAACATGGTGACTTATTTTGGGTAACTCACTAACTCATAATTGTTAACAAGGCGAAAAAAATGCACAATTGAAAGGGCATAACGTTAGATAATCATAGGTTTACATTCATGAACCACGTACACGTGAGATTTTGTAGGATTATCAAAAAATACTACTAATACAGAGTAGTACAATATACTCCCTCCGTCCCTTTTTAAGTGTTACCTGTGAATCCCAACTATTTTTCTCTCACATTAACTTTTATAACTTTTACATCTACTTTCCGGATCCGGATCCTCTGTGGGGATTTCCCTGTGAGGATCTTGTGAGGGTTTTATTGTGGGTTTGACAACACACCAAAATGAAAATCCAATGGCTCACAATCCCCTTTCTTATTTTTATATCAAAACGACGTCGTTTCGATTTTAAAAAAACCTAACAGAGTTAAAGTCTTAGGAATCTGACATTAACTTCTTTCTTTTTCATTTGTTAACTTCTTTTCTTCTTCGTTTCTTTTTTCTTCCTTAACCTACTCTTCTTCTCCATTTCATCATAGCAAAGAAAAAAACCCTTCTTTTCTTCTTTGTTTCTTTTTTTTTCCCCCCCTTAAACTGTTCTACCCACAACTTTTGTGAAGACTAAAATCAAGCATTATCCATATTCCAACACATATCATATTATGGGTTTGACAACACATCATATTCCAAATTTCAATTGGCATAATTTTTTGAAGAAAAGGCAATGCGATAATCAGAAGCCAAGAAAACTCTTAAGAAAGGGCAATGTGATAATTACTGGAGCCTCCTCTAGGCTAGGTCTAACCACAGCAAAAGCACTAGCTGAAACAAGAAATGGGATTGGATTACATTTCCCATGTGACTGCATTCTTAGTATTTGTAACCACCAAGTGGGAAAAAAAACTAAACCAGTTGAAATTTGATCAGGTAACAGAGGAGTACAAATCTGGAAAAAAAAAAAGGAAAAAAATGACAATCAAGGGCCAAATCCAAAGTTTCACAATCTAATTCTTATCGAGCACACATAGATCAAAAGTTCGAGAAAGAAGAAGGGTATATTTCTTTGCTATGATGAAATGGAGAAGAAGAGCACGTTAAGGACGAAAAGAAAAAAGAAACGAAGAAGAAAAGAAAGTTAACAAATGAAGAAGAAAAGAAGTTAACGTCAGATTCAATAGCTTTAACTCTGTTAGGTTTTTTTTAAATCGAAACGACGTCGTTTTGATTTAAAAATAAGAAAGGGGATTGTGAGCCATTGGATTTTCTTTTTGGTGTGTTGTCAAACCCATATTAAAACCCTCACAAGAATCCGGAATATTAAGAAGAGTGTTCAGAATTATAGTAAATATTGGTAGGGTGGTCCAATCATCCCCAAGAAAAAGAATAGGAAAAGAACAAATGGGGTAGGTTTCTCTTCTTTACAAAAAAAAGAGCTTAATATGTGGCTTTGAAAATGACTTGGCACCTTCAAGAAATCTTTTTTGAACAATATATAAAAGAAATGTTGACCTCATAAACCTTTTGACGTTATTAACCAACTACAATTTTTTATGCAGATTTGTTCCCCCCTTTTGTTTAACTTTTGCCAGTAGCTTTTGAAATTTGGGTGTTTCCTTTATTCATTATGTTAGCAACTTTAATTTCTTTTGGAAAAGTAAAACGAGAGGTATTCTTTCTATACATTCATGTACTCATTTTCTTCTCATTTTGTTTGCTAATTCAATGAAAGTGAAAATAATCGATCATCTTAACACACCTAGAACTTGAATATTATTTACCCAAAAAAAGAACTTGAATATTAGGTCGATTCTTACTCGCAAAAAATAAAAAATAAAAAAATTTATCAACCGAAATGAGAATTATACTCATTTATATCACAAGGAATATAAAAGGGAAAATTAGCCATAAATACCTTAAAAGTGTTTTAACGGAGTAAACGGATGCCGGTTATTTATTTTTGAGCAAAGGTCCCTCACTTTTTAAACCCTTGAGGAATAAGGCCATATCGGTCTACGGCAATTTAAAGAAGGTGAAGCAGCCAATCTCACCCCGCGGCCGCCTCTACAAGTTTTCTCAACTCTCTCTTCACCACGGGGAATCCGAAGAAGGCGAAGATTGCATCGTCTACGGGAGGGTACACCGAGAAGAATTCCGATCAGAGTAGTAAATACTCATGTAACAGCCCCACTTTGTCCCACATCGGCGGGAGAAGTGAAATTGAATTGATATATAAACAAACCCAAACAGCTACTGTATAACTCGAGATTAATCTTTTGAGCCACGTGATTAGGCTAAAAGTTGCATGGGTCATTATAGGTGGTATCAAAGCATAACCCCGGTCTACATGGTGGGAGCCACCTCTAGAATTTGTATGAGCCACCTCTTGAATCCTGGAGTAGGAGCAAAGTGCTATACAAAACTAAGTGTTAACACTATGGCCACCGGGGGAAAGGTTGTTGGGCCAATGCAATGAGGACGTTGCATCATAAGATGGGGAGATTGTGACATCCTATGTCATAAGTCTCACATCGGGGAAATCTGAAAAATTGATGTGATATATGATGAAATCCAACCAGCTACTGTATAACTATTTTTGTTTTATCAGCAGCTACTGTATAACTTGAGGTTAATTTTTTGAGCAACGTGATTAGGCTACGAGTTAGCAAGTCAGCTGGGGCGGGTCGTTACAACTCAAAGTCGACGGCGTATTCATCCACGTGTTCATCGGCTTCTTCATTTTCACAGCCATGTCTAAGCAAAATGTTGTCATCACGTGGAAAATCGAGAAATGGAGTTAAGAGATCTGTCCGATTTTGTGTGCCGCCGTGTGGACAGAAGGCATTGTATAAAGATGGATCGAAATCGGAGAATAATCGAAATTTAATTAGATATTCGATTGATGGAGAGTTTAAATGACTTATCATGGAGAAGAATCGGCGACTTGAGGAGGTAGCCCAAGATTGCTGAAAGAATTATCCGAAGAAAGTTTAGAGTAATTATAATATGTTTATAATTTATGATGATCAGTGATGTTTCACTATTTTATTTTATTTTTAAAAAATAATGCATGTTGTGATATTAGTGAGATTTCACTAACTTTGGAGGTCACCGGCCAGAGATGAAAGTCGTCAAGTTGGCTAGATTTCTATTATGTATTTTATGATGATTAGTGAGATTTCACTAGTTCAATAGTTTGATATATTATCATACATTTTAGAATGATTAGTGAGCTTTCACTAGTTTTTCAATACTTTCAGGAGTTGGTAGTTGACTAGGTAGTCGATTTTTTGAATTTTCTGTATGAAATTAGAATTTTAAGTGTTAGTGAAATTTCACTAATTTTTTGGGTCGTCAGAAGTGGTCGGCCGGAGGTGGTGTGGTGGTCTGCCAAAGGTAGGAATTCACAGGAAATGATAGATGGTTGATTTTTGTTAGGGAAATTTACACTTTGTCCCCCTGTACTTTGCTCGAGTTGCAAAGACACCCTCTCGTACTTGTTTTTTAGGCACTTACACCCCCTGCAGAGATCCCTAATTTTGCTTAGGTCCGGACTTCAACTTTCCCGATCAAATTTCGATGATCCGATCCATCCACTGCATTCAGAATGTGTTTTTAAGGGTATCCGCGGGAAATCAACCAAAAAAATGGCCGGAAAAGGGCTTGATTCGAACATATATAGTTTTACAAAAAAATGCTTAATCCAAGCCCTTCGCGGTCTTTTTTTTTTTTTGTTTGCCAATTCCTGCTAGGTACCCACAAAACATGTTCCAAACACATTGAATGGATCGGATCATCGAAATTTGATGGGAAAGTCGAAGTCCAGACCTAATAAAAATTTGAGATCCCCGTAGGGGGTGTAAGTTCCTAAAAAACAAATATGAGGTTTGTCTTTGCAACTTGAGCAAAGTACAAGGGGTGTAAGTGCAAAATCCCCTTTTTGTTATCAGTGAACACTCACTAGTTTTGCAGAAAGGTATTTTAGTAATCATGTAGCACGCTTGTCAGGTACATTCACTAGTTTCCAAAAGGGTATTTTAGTAATATGCAGCACCCTTGTCAAGTGCTTGTCCTTGATCTCAAAAAAATAAAAAAATATGAGGGATTTATGGCTAAGCCTCCTAGTAAAAAATGAGACACAATATCAACAATGTTAAGATCTGCAACAATTAAACCAATCAATATTAGGCAACAAGCTTAGAAATAGCTAGGTTTGTAATTAAGAAGAAATAAAGCAACAACAAAGACTTTGTTCAAAAGGAGATAAACTTCGTTGTACGGAGAATGATCGAGTTTGATGTAATTCTGAAGGAATAGACTTCGTTTTACATACAATCATCGAGTTTTATGTAATTCTGAAAGAATAGACTTCGATCCCGATATAGGTGCGGTGAGATCCTTTACAAATAGTAGTGTGGTGTGACGGAATAATATTTCCTAGCAGAGGTGACAAGGTATCATACATGCACTTCTATTTCAAGTACCCAAAAGGAAAAAATGAATTCATGATATAATAATGTCTTCTTTTTTCTTCACAAATCTAATATCCAAACATAGCCGGGATTTTTTTCTTGACTTGATACTTGGATTTGATTATCTGTCTTTCAATAAATCAAATGATGATTCAAATCAATGACGGAGGACTTTAAGTAGGATGATTTTGACCCTTCAACCTCTACAATTCAATTATGGAAAATTTGCACTTACACCCCCTGTACTTTGACCGATTTGCAGAGATACCCCGTGAACTCCATTCTTAGGTAATTATACCCCTCATACTTCCGACTAAACTACAACTGTTAATAAATCTGTTAATTCTGATGGAAAAGAGGAGGGCGGGAGTTTTCCCTCCAAAATGACTAAAATAATTCTAGAATTACCCCTGGAAGCCATTTGTAAGCTTTGGGACCTCAATTTCACCCACAACAAAGCACCAAATCCAATTGCTCCATACCATACTTGTCAACTTAAGAATCGATTTGAGAATCGAAAAGGCTCGGTTACGAATCGTGAATCAAATCAAAGTTAACAACACTACAAAGCTGGTAATACCTAAAGAGTAAAATATTCAAAGAGCAGGTGGAGCAAAAGACAAACAGCCTAGTATACGAAAACATACCAGTGAGTGGACTAATAACCTATACTCTATTTACTCTTCACAATCAAATAACATTAAATCTCCAACAAATTCGAGAGTAATTACACTAACCATGAGTGGATTTCCGATCGATTTGAGAGTGATGGAGATGCTTCGGTGCTTCTTACTCTGATCATGGGACTGCTGGCTCCAATTTTTGCTTCTCCATAGTTAGTTTTTCCTACCAGGTATAACAAAACCTTGACTGAAGTCGTATTGTGGTGTGAAACCACAATCAAAATTTTCTAAAGTGTGTTCCGACCCATCGTCTGCCAACAATTTGGGGTAAAAACCTTCAAAATTTTACTACTTGCAAGTTCTGGGTCTGGAAAATTGACCTGACCCAAAGAATCAGGTATTGCGTTCAATAAATACCTGAGCAAACAACCCTAGATTCCTTCAACTTCGTGATTGTCTTCGAACCCAAAAAGTACTTCAATAGATGCAGAAAACAATGTTGATCTCAGGTTCAATTTAGTCAGAATTACGAGGGGTATAAATGGCGAAAAATGGAGTTCAAGAGGTGTCTCTGCAAATCGGTCAAAGTACATGAGGGTGTAAGTGCAAATTCCCCTTCAGTTATTATTCAGCTATATCCAAATGCTAGAACTAGCTAGCTTTCATTCCTACTGTCATATATTCCTGTCTGTTTTGATTTGTCACACTCTCAATTATGAGATTAGGGAATAATATTTGCAAAAGGTTTTCCCTCCAAAACAAAAATGCTGAAGTGAAGATATGAATATCGTCTTGGGTGTGACAGGTGTCCTTTCTTGGTGCAACATATATATAAAAATTTATTCTCTAAATCAAGTTACCGGACCTTAACTAATTCCTAAGGACCAATCCCACTATCCAATAACAAGTAGGGGTGAGCATGGACCAGATTGGTTCGGTTTTGTAGTAAACCAAGAACCAAACCACTATCTACGGATTATGAATTTAGAGAACCAAACCAACCCATAAAAGGCATAGAACCAAACCAATCCAAACCATTAAGATACGGATCGGTTTCGGTTTCGAACCACGGTTTGCTTAAAATTGAGATATTATTTCTGTAAACTATTTAAAGTACTTAAAATTTTGAAGATTAATAAACCAAAACTTATATTAAATCCGATTCCATTAAAATATCATTAAAATTAATCATGGTAATGAAGGAAATCAAGGAATAGGAATAGGCAATGACCAAATCATATATAGAAATTTAGAAAAATAGAAACGTGCTGTGGAATCAAAATTGGAATGGAGAATTTCATTAGCAAATTTATTGGCTATGACTAAACCACTACTGGTGTATTGGAATTAAGGGAATAAGTTATGAATCTTAGGCAAAATAAAATCTTGCACAGAGAAGGAATAATGAATAAATTAAATTAGGAAGTTAGTTAATTATAGCTTCTATATATAAAACATTTATATATAATATACATGGTTCGGATCGGATTGGGACCAGAACCATGAACGTAAATCCACAAACCAAACCATTGAATACGGATTCTAATATTTTTAAACCAGGACCAAACCACGTTACTAAAAAACCGAACCAAACCAATCGGTTTGGACTGGATTCACGGTTTAACGGGTTTTTTGCTCACCCCTACTCGAAAGTTCCTGCAGTAAAACGATATGCTTTGACCCATGTAGCACGGACACTGGATTTCTAAAAAAGGGGACACGGACACGGCAAAAATAAATAAAATTTATTTTATTCCCATGGAAAATATTTATATGTATAAGCATGAAGCTTCAATATACATAAACAAACATCATTTATACATCATATTACACTTTTAACCCAAAATATTTAAAGTAACACACATTTTGCCCCCGAAAAAATTATAAAAATTGCATATTTAACCCCTGGTGTGTCCCCAAACGTGTCCCTCTTGTGTCCCCGCCGTGTCCCCTAAAAGAAATTAAATTTATTGGACACGGCACGTGGCGTGTCCCATTCGTATTTTTGTCCCCCGACATGGGGACACGCGGGCCTCTAGGAGTGTCGGGCTTCATAGGCTTTGCCAATACAACGGGTATTTTTTTAACACAATCATCTGCAGCTAGTGGTAACTATTGTTTATTGATCGGTAGTTATCTTGAGGAATCTGTTAGCTGAAAAGGAAAAAAGCTCGACCATTATTTCGTGGCTGCAAATTAAAAATCTGGAAACAGTAATGTAGTGACTGTTTCCTTGATCTCTTCTTCTGTATGTGTGACTGGCTGTAATTCTTCAGGGAGAATTTGCATCTCAATTTTTATGGTAGTTCCATCATTTGTGCCTTATATGCTTATAACTTGGTTGCAGATTAATGTTTCAAATGTATATTCAGCCGTATCTTTCGTGCTATGTCCCCCATTTCTGGGGTGTTCTTTTCTTAGTAGGCTTGTTTTGGTTCACTGATTTAGTTGATTGAAATTGCTATTATTTCATCATCCTCCGAAAGGAAATGCCTGCTAGCTAAGAGGGCAAGTAATATTGTTTCCTTCTACAAAGAAAAACATTTCTGTCTTCTAGGAAATATCAATTGAAAGGGAATTCCATTGTTTCCATAGGCATCGTATTGAAAAACCCAGAAACATTTTGATCATTGGTTGTTCAGCTCGATTTAGGAATATGTAAGAAGATCTATTGCTTTTTTGTTCAGAAAAAGATTTGAAACAGCAATATGGTAAAGCTATTAGAGCACATGAAGTGGCAAGGAGAAGATGAAAGATACAAAGGGGTAGAGAAATAAATGTTTCAGTCGCTTATTATGTTGTGTTTTCTCCTATTTGGCTAAGCCCTTCCTCAAGTATCTATTTAAACATTTTGTTTATGAATCACTGGGTTCTTATATTTATTAACCTTCATTGAAACATGTTCTTAATTTGTTTGGACTAAAGAAATTTCTTGTTTGTCCAAAAATAATTCTTCTACCTTGTTCCTCTTTGAATGTAGTTAGTATTGTTGTGATTGCTTTTCTGTTACGCTTATTTATTGAAACCTTCTTCTCATTCGGATACGTAAATGCTTCTGCAATCTGCATGATAAGTTCGATTTCTTTTGAGATTAATTGATGATTCTTGGTTGACAACTTCTAAATTAGACATCAACTTGTATGTACAGAGATGTGTAGCCCTCAAATTTGTTCCATACTTCTTGTATCTTGGTGTTTCTTAGTTAGTTTAGGTTTTAGCTTCTAAGCTGTTTTGACTTGAGAACTAATTATCTGTTAACCTTCAGGCCTTGAGTTTGTTCTGTTCATTTCTACCTGGTGATTTAGTTGCGTGTTATTATTGCTGAAACTACGCGTAATTTCTTATATTTCCCCTTCATTTCCTTTCCGCTTTGTACGAAGGCTATATCATTTGTGTGCTTTTGGAGCAGCAGTATTAACAATGAGCATATGCATCTTGTACTGCTGTGGTTTAACGTGAAGCAGCCTCCAGATCATTATCTAATCAAAATGTTTCATCCCATTGTTTTTCTCATGAAAGTTGTTTTAATGCAATCTACCATAATTTCTTGTTTGGCTTGTAAAGTTTTCCATTGTTGGCATTGGCATTCTCTATGGTTGATTTCCTCTCCATATTTCAAAACATTTTTTATCAATCAAGTTTGGAGTCACTGTCCGTTACTTTCCTTAGCTTGGCATCATAGTTTTTGTCCATGGTATATGACCTTGTTTTCATTGTATGAACCTTGTTTTCGTCAGACACATTAATTTGATCAAAAGCTTTGGTTTGTGTCATGGCACTGTTTCTGTAGGAAAGTTCACATTCATAGATTTATGAATAAAATGCGCCCGGCGACTTGACACTGGTGTAAGGCCAGAGTTTTGCTCGTGGCTCAATCGTAGCAAAAGGGTCGAAAAGAACAAACCATGTGGTTGGGATTGCAAGGTTCTGTAGACATACTAGGCATGTTGTGATGATCGTGTTTTTTTTTTGTACTTTGAGATTATGCATTTGTATGCATTTAATTGTATGTTAGTGCTTAAATTCTTGATGATCGTGATGTGCTTTTCTAATGGTTGAAGAGTAAGGTTGCAAAATAAACCAAGATGTTCATGAACAACTCGAATTTGTCTTGGCTCAATTTATTTGCTAAATGAATGAACTTGAACCAAATATAGACTCTCGAGGGTGACTCCAGAAATTTGTGTTAATGGAGTATGTAGGAAAACAGTATCTGTTGAGAATATAAGTAATATAGTTGGGCTTCTCTCCAAAAGCTTATGCTTTTAGATGTGCAGGTGATTAACAATCTAATGTGGTATAGGGCATGTGATAGGTTTTGTATTGAAATCTCGCCGCTTACCTAATGATCAAAATTACACGGGTTAAGCCTGCTTATCGAAGAGAGCCTGATTATGCGTGATGGGGCGTGTTAAAAATGAAAATAATAAAGTTGTCTCTCTCTAGCATCTTAAGTTTTTGAATGAGTTGGTTGTTCACAACTCACAACTAATGGTATCTAATGGACAATCAATACACCATTTCAAACAAATCATGATTACTTTGAAGCACAATTAAACTTCTCAGCTAAATATGAAGTCAAAGATGCGAAGGCTTACATTAAATGCTACTCCATCTGTCCCTTTTTAAGTGATCCGTTTGGGAAATGTGTATTTTTGTGGACGTTAAGAAATGCACTTTTGTAGAACATTTTTAATTTTTTTTTTTGCACCAAATTAAAGTACTCAATGAGCACTTTAATTTGGTATAAAAAAAAATCAAAAATGATATAGAGTAATATATTTTTTAGGGTTTTGAAATTGCACGTATTCCTGTATGGATCATTTAGAAAGAGACGGAGGGAGTACTGTATTGCTTTTAAAAATTCACAAAAAATGTATGTAGAAATTGGAGCTTCTTCCGTTGGATTCGACATCAACAACATATTAAATTTATTCGTTACTCCTTCTGTCCCTTTTTAAGTGTGTTGCCTCGTAATTTTAACTTATTTTCTCTCACATTAACTTTTACAACTTTTATATCTACTTTCTATTACTTACCCTTATCAATATAATAATACCCATTAACTTTTAAAAAATGAATCTACTTTTAAGAGCAAAATAGGAAATGTACCCACTACCTTTTCAAAACACACACTTATTAAGGCACAGTTCAAAATGGAAATGTTTACACTATAAAAGGGATGGAGGGAGTACTATAAAGAGTGCGAGAATTTTTGCATATTGAGAGGACGAGAGGTCACAAATAGAGAGACAGAGAACGCGATAGAACATTTATATGTCCGGTTTCCTTCGAGCATGTACACCCGGCAAGGCAAATCCTTGCCTTTTGCTATTTTACCTCCCAAAGTCCCCTAATCTCTACTGCACCAGACTAGGCATAGCAAATGCATTTTGCATTTGGCAGCTTTGGCTCGGCAAGAGTGCTGAGGCACTGTTGAGAAGGTAAGTGATATTTTAATAGTTTCTCTCTCTTTCTCTCTCTCTCTCTCCTCCAATGGGGCCTACTACACATTACTTTCTAATATTTAATAGAGATAGAGAAGAAAGTAGAGAGTATTGGTGGAGTGTGGAAAAAAATATGAATAGGTAAAATAGAAAATGTGCACTATTCATGAGCATTTTTTGGTAGTAATTGGTGCACTTGCTCTTAGTAAGACAATTTATCTACTCCATTGTTTTGCACTCTATGGTGGTCTCATTGTATGCGGTCATGTCTTATCAATAAGAACTCTTGATAAATTAGTACTCAAAAAAATTGTTTTTCTTTCCAAGGGGCCAGTTAACCCCCCTCTTTTCTATGAAGCGTCGCCACTGAACTTGGCTATTATAGGTTCATGAGCACAAAAAGATACGATAATTCTTTTCTACATTAAACAAAAATGGTTTTCTTTAATCTAGAAAAGAACTGTAAGTAAAAGTATTTTGTTTACATTTTATTAGTAATGTTTTCCCAAACTTTGGATCTTTGATATGTAAATATTTTTTGTGTTTAAGTCATAAGCGTTTCTCCTCTTTGTCGATTTTGATGCAAGTATAGTTTTGAATTTCCTCGAAAGCTCGAGCTCTAGACTTGTTTATCGAAGCCTGAATCAACTTGAGAACTCGAAGTTGAATGTTGGGTCCCACAAGTAAGAAAAATAATGGATTCAAATTTATCATAGAACTTGCTTGAAGGATTGCAAGGCATGGATCATCACTAAGGCTGTCAATAAAAACCTGCGAATCGCGAATCCGAATCGAACCATAGGTTTTGGATTGGGTCCGTGGATTAATGGTCTGGACAAGGATTGAAAAATTAGAAAACCGTGCTTCGCGGTTCGGTCCATGGATTTTCATAAAAGAACCGTGGATAAACCGAACCGGACCGTGATAATTTTTATAATTAAAAATTATAAAATTTGGCGATATATATATATATAGGATCCCTTCTAATAAGGGGCCCTTATTGAACTTTACCATAAGGACCAAGCCAATTTTCGTGTTTTCGGACCTAATTTTGGCGATCCAAACTGCTCAATGTTTTTAAAACGTGTTTTTAAGGGCCCACGCGAGAAGTCATAAAAAAAATACCCAAAAGGGCTTGATCCGATCATTTTTCGATAAAATGTTATAAAATGATCGGATCAAGCCCTTCCGGGTATTTTTTTTTTTTTTTATGATTTCTCGCGGGGGCCCTTGAAAACACATTTTAAAAACATTGAGCGGTTTGGATCGCCAAAATTTGATCCGGAAATGGGAGGTCCTTATTGTAAGTTCAATAAGGGGCTCTGGGAAATGGGAGGTCCATATATATGTATATATATATATATATATATATATACACTTAAAATAAGAGGGGCCGGTTATATGGAAGCTCCTGGGAAATGGGGCCGGTTCCTCTTACACTTAAAATAACACAAAAAAATGACACCTCACTCTTCCAGGCCCTACTGTGAAGTTCTGAACCGTTGATCTTGTTTAAATGAGTAAAATAAGAGGTCCTGCAAAATTTCAGTTCAATCGGATATCGGTAAGTGCTTGATTCAAACAGTTTAAAAAACATTATTTCTTGTCATAGTTTTTGCAAAATTGGTTGGATCAAGCACTTTTCAATATCCGATTGAGCTGAAATTTCGCAGGACCTACTATTTTACTCATTTAAACAAGATCAATGGTTCAGAACTTCACAGTGGGGCCCGAAAGAGTGAGTTTCACAAATTTGTGTCTCATTTTTTGTGTTATTTTAAGTGTGAGGTGATAGGTGCCGAAAAGCACCCGTTTAACCTTCGAATTTACACTTTAATAGTCCGTTCATGGAGTTACTTGATGGATTATAATGATTGAACTGTGTTTTGTAGGCTTTGGAGGGTGCCGGATCATTAAAAGTACGTTTTAGAGCCAAAATGAGAGCATGGATCGCAACGAAAGCACCCAGAAGCAAGCCTGGAAAAAAAACTACAATCTGGAATTTCCGCCCGGGCGGGATTCAGGGCCGCCTGGGCGGGTTTGGCCGAGTCCGACGGGGATTAGGGTTTCAAACGCGATTTTTGATGTTTTATTATAAATAGGCAACTGCTGTGCACGTTTTGGGGGTTCTGAAATATTTTTTAGGCAAGCCTAGAGAGAGAAAATCAAGCCAATCCATGGGTTCTTCAATTCCTCCAACAAATCAAGCGTTCATCCCCACCTCCATGGCCGGCTAAACACCTTCTAGGGGGAAGATGAAGCCCCGTTCCAATTAACTCTGTGTATGCGTAGGCGTTAGGTTTACTAATTCGAATCGATTCTTTAATTAATAACATGTTTTCATTATGATCAGATGGAATCAATTTACTTCTTTCTATTGGTTGTGTATTTGTATACTAGTTTCAAATATCAAATTAAGCAATGGTTTTCTACGCTTGTGATTGGATAACTGAGATGGATTATGCTCGTAAGACGGATCGTGCCACTGGACAGTCCGTGAAAGAGATGAGATTGTGCCAACGAGACGGTCGGTGCTATGGGATAGTCCATGCCTGTTAACAACATAATTATTTTCTTGACAAATTGTGATTCGAATAAATAAACCTAGCTTGCGCATAACTTAGTTACGTGGTCGGGGTGGATTCGAAACCCTAGATTTTTCTCTCATAAGTTTCTCTCAAATTTCATTACTTGTTTCCTAAAATCTCTAAATTTCCAAAATCAATCACTCAAATCAAAATCTCTTCTCTCGAATTAAATTAGAAATTAATCGAAGCTAACGTAACTTAGCCAAACTGTCTCCGCGGATCGACACTCGGACTTGACCGCTATTCTTCTGAGTAGTAGTTAATTCTAAGTAATTATAAGTATATTTTTGGTACGGTACGACACGATCAAATTTTGGCGCCGTTGCCGGGGACAATTTGCACGGTTACTTAATTTCGATTAGTTTTTATTTTAGTTCATAGTTTAGGACATTTTTAATTTCTGTTTGCTAGTGACACGCAGGTACAGGTTGCGAGGTGTTTAAGTAAGCAGGTTCTAGCAGTCAACAACGTTACCGTGATATAAAAGCGATATCGTTACTCATTGTAAGTCTGTTTTTCTTTCAATCTACTTGAATCTGCGTATGTTTGGTCGTCGGTCTTTGCATCCCAAACTTTTACCACTCAATCTGGAAATCGGAAAGATACGTAGGGTTAAAAGTGAGACCGATTTAAATTCAATGGCAAACCGAGAAGTCCCAAACCAGGCCGAGGCAGTCGTTCCGTTGAACACACACTTTTTACCTTCGGCCTATACCACACCATCTTGCATTGTCTTGCCAGCATTCACGGCCACCCACTATGAGATTAAACCGAGTATGTTGAATGCATTGCCCAATTTCCATGGGCGCCCTAACGAGCATATTGATGAGTTCGTAACCATAAGCTCCAGACTCCAAATTTCCAATTTCCCAACAGAGGTGCTTAAGTTAATTTTTTTTCAATTTTCATTAAAGGAGAACGCCAAGCATTGGCTTAACACCTTGCCCCCGGACTCAATTACTGCATGGGGGCAACTGTCCGACGCATTCCTTAAAAGATATTTCTCCATAGGCAAAACGACTTAGTATCGGAAACTGATTACTTCCTTTCGACAAGCTGAGGATGAGCCTTTTCATGAGGCTTGGGAGAGATACGGTAATCTCATTAGAAAGTGTCCACACCATAGAATTGAAAGGTGGCAGTTAGTGCAGAGTTTTTATGATGGGTTAAATCCCCATTATCGAATGATGGTTGACGCCTCGTGTGGAGGCTCATTAATGAGCAAGGATGAGAATTCGGCATGGGAGCTTTTCGAGACAATGAGCGAAACATCCCAACACCATGCCACTTACCAACACAGTGATAGGGCAACCATCGCTAGTAGTTCTTTAAAGCCACGAGGCTTGTATGAGGTTAGCCCCTCTAACGACCTCGTGCTTAAGGTTGACTCTCTCGCCGAAAAGCTTGACCAATTTTAAAATTTGAGCTCGACTACTGCCCCGCCTCCTACCTTTCAGGAGGCATGTGCTCTGTGTGCAAGTCCAGCCCATTATGTTACCGAGTGTCCGGCAAGAGACCAATTTCCAGGTTTTACGGAAGAGCAAGTTCACGCTGCTCAGGGGTACTCTAACATGCCAAGTTTTCCCAAACCGGGTGATCCATCTTCCAATACTTATCACCCGGGATATAGGAAGCACCCTAACTTGTCGCGGCGACAGCCACAGGACAACACCCCAGCCCCACAGTCTAGGCCATGGTCCACACCATATAATCCTGCGGCCTAGCAACAACCACATGTCCAACCCTCGAGGGACTCTTCTCTTGAGGATAAGGTTCTAAAAGCGATTGAGATGATGATTGCGACACAACAACAGGTAAATTCTCACACACAATCCATCTCACGCATAGAGGCCCAACTGGGCCAATTGGCTAACACCATGAATCAGAGAGAGGAGGGTAGGTTGCCTAGTCAGCCGGTTCGCAACCCAAGAGGTCAAAACCAATGTGAGGGTAACCAAGGGACTGATAACTTCCAACAGGCAAACATTCTCATGTCCCTTCGTAACAAGAAAGAGGTCGAGACCCGACCAGAGAAGCCAAAAAACAAGGAGCACCAAGCTCCCTCCTCCTCATCTGATTCCGGGGAGGAGAGTTCACATAGAAAGGAGGCAACCCCTCCAATCACTACTTCACCACTCACCGCTACCACCACGGGCCCCAAGGCACCGCCATATGTGCCTAAAGCCCCTTTCCTGCTGCCCTAAACGGCCCATCTCCCTTCACCAAAAAGGGATCATCCATGGAGGACACTCTTGAGATATTCAAATGCGTGGATATCAATATTCCCCTCCTGGATGCCATCAAACAAATCCCAAATTATGCCAAGTTCCTTAAGGACCTCTGCACTCATAAGCGGAAATCTCGGACGAATGTGTCCAAAAAGGTCCTTCTCACCGAGCAAGTGAGCTCTGTTTTCCAGTCTATCACTCCCCCTAAGTTGCAAGATCCCGACACTCCTACCATTGGCATAGTCATAGGTAGTCATGTCATCGAGCGAGCACTGTTAGACTTGGGGGCTAGTGTCAACTTAATTCCTTACTCGGTGTATGAACAATTGGGGCTTGGGGAGTTGAAACCCACCACGGTTACTTTGCAATTAGCTGTCCGATCAATTAAAGTACTGCGGGGGGTAGTTGAGGATGTCCTTGTCAAGGTCAATGATTTTTACTTTCCCGCTGATTTTATAGTCCTTGACACGGAGCCGGTGCAAACCCTCCGAAAGTAAACTCCTGTCATACTTGGCCATTCGTTCTTGGCAACGGCCAATGCTAATATATATGTTAGGAGTGGGGAGATGGAGGTTACCTTTGGGAACATGACGCTCAAGCTCAATGTTTACAATCCCACAAGGCAACCATATTTGGAGGGCGACTATTTTGCAGTCGATGTTATAGAAGACCTAGTTGAGGAGGCCTTACCTTACATTTTGACTGACGACCCATTGGCCGCATGTTTGGTGCACTTTGGGTATGAGGAGTACGATATAGATAAGTCCATTGAGGGGGTGAATCTATTACTTGATAGTTCACCTCCCAAGTGGACGGCCCAGTTTGAACCTCTTCCCTCACTGTCTAATGAAATTGCCCCTCCATCCATTGAAGTTCTTCCAAAGCTTGAGTTAAAGCCACTCCCGGCCAACCTCAAGTATGTGTTTTTGGGTGGTAAGGACACCCTTCCGGTAATCATAGCGTCTGACCTTTCTGCAGCGTAGGAGGGTCAACTTGTCGAGGTGCTTAAAGAGCACAAGGGTGCTATTGGGTGGTCTGTGGCGGATTTGAAGGGAATTGATCCATCCGTGTGCATGCATCGCATTAATTGCGAAGAGAATGCTAAGTCTTAACGGGAGATGCAACGGAGGTTGAATCCGAATATGAAAGAGGTCGTGATTAAGGAGGTAGTGAAACTCCTCGATGCGGGTATTGTATACCCTATCGCGGATAGCAAGTGGGTGAGTCCCACCCAAGTGGTGCCCAAGAAGTTGGGCATCACAGTTGTTGAGAATGAGAGAGGAGAGTTGGTTGGCGTGTTTGCATTGACTACCGGAAGCTTAATTCCATGACTAGGAAAGATCACTTCCCATTGCCTTTTATTGACCAAATCCTAGAGCGGCTAGCGGGCCAAAGCTACTACTATTTTTTGGATGGCTATTCCGGATACAATGAAGTGCCCGTCGACCCCGCGGACCAAGAGAAGACGACCTTTACCTGTCCTTTTGGCACTTTTGTTTATCGGCATATGCCGTTTGGCTTGTGCAACGCACCCGCCACCTTCCAGCGGTGCATGATGTCCATCTTTTCCGACATGGTGGAGAAGTTCCTTGAAGTCTTCATGGATGACTTCTCGGTCTTTGGGACTTCTTTTGCGGATTGTCTCCATAACTTGAGCAAGGTGCTTGAGCGCTATGTGGAAAAGAATTTAGTGCTAAGGGAGAAGAGCCATTTTATGGTGTAAGAGGGGATAGTGTTGGGGCATGTAGTGTCCAAGAGGGGGATCGAAGTTGACAAAGCCAAAGTTGACTTAATTTCCAAGCTTCCTCCCCCCTTCTGTTAAGCAAATCCGGTCATTTTTAGGACATGCGGGCTTCTACCGTCACTTTATTCGAGACTTTAGCAAAATTGCTAAGCCCTTGTGCGACCTTCTTGCCAAGGATACCCCTTTTGTCTTCGATGCGGCGTGTATGAAAGCTTTTGTCACTCTCAGGGATGCCTTGTCCTCTACGCCGATTATGCAGTCACCCAATTGGTCCTTGCCGTTTGAAATCATGTGTGACGTATCCGACTACGCAGTCGGTGCGGTCCTTGGCCAACGGGTTGATAAAATGCCCCATGCTATTTACTACGTGAGCAAGACCCTCTTCGATGCTCAATTGAATTACACCACTACGGAGAAGGAATTACTTGCGGTAGTTTTCGCGCTCGACAAGTTTCGGTCTTACCTCCTTGGGTCTAAGGTTGTAGTGTTCTCTGACCATGCCGCTTTGCGGTACTTGCTTTCTAAGAAAGATGCGAAGCCTAGGTTAATTCGTTGGATTTTGTTGCTACAAGAGTTCAATTTTGAAATTCGGGATAAGAAGGGTTCCAAAAATTTGGTAGCTGACCACTTGTCGGGGCTCGTAGTTGACTCCTCTTGCGACATGACGGAT
Source organism: Gaultheria prostrata (assembly GCA_036023075.1). NCBI lineage: Eukaryota > Viridiplantae > Streptophyta > Magnoliopsida > Ericales > Ericaceae > Gaultheria > Gaultheria prostrata. The sequence goes on from JAXBDA010002510.1 coordinate 27,421, forward strand.
TTACGTGACTCATTCCCCGATGAGCAACTTTTCGCAGTGTCGCAAGTCCGGCCCCCATGGTATGCCAACATTGTTAATTATTTGGCCACTGGTGAGATTCCTTTGCATTGGACCCGCCATGATAAGGACCGATTTTTCTCACAGATAGGGCATTATTTATGGGAGGATCCGGAACTCTTCAAGTATTGCATGGATCAAGTGATTCGGCGCTGTGTCCCCGAGTGTGAGTACCATAGTATTCTCATGTTTTGTCACACTCTTGAATGTGGGGGGCACTTTAGTGGGAAGAAAACAACAGCCAAGGTGCTACAATGCGGCTTTTATTGGCCAACTTTGTTTAAAGATGCCCACGAGTTTTGCAAGACATGTCTTCGGTGCCAACGCTCCGGAAACATGTCTCGCCGAGACATGATACCATTAACCTCGATTTTAGTAGTTGAGATATTCGATGTGTGGGGGATTGATTTTATGGGGCCGTTCCCTAACTCGTTTGGGAACGCGTATATTTTGGTGACAGTGGACTATGTCTTGAAGTGGGTTGAGGCTGTGGGGTCTAAAACGAACGACCACAAGGTTGTGGTCGCATTCCTTAAAAGTAACATCTTTAGCCATTTGGGTTGCTCGAGAGCGATTATTAGTGATGAGGGCACCCACTTTTGCCATAGACCCTTCGCGGCACTAGTAGCTAACTAGTAGCTAAGTATTCGATCACGCACAAGGTGGCGATGCCTTATCATCCGCAAACTAGTGGCCAAGTTGAGATTTCGAATAGGGAGATTAAGAAAATCTTAGAGAAGACGGTTAACACGACACGCAAAGATTGGTCTACTCGATTAGACGATGCGTTATGGGCTTACCGTACAACTTATAAGACCTCTATTGACATGTCCCCTTACCGGTTAGTTTTTGGTAAGGCATGCCACTTACCTGTTGAGTTGGAACATAGGGCATTGTGGGCCATAAAGAAGTTTAACTTTGATATGGTTGCTGCCGGGTCTCATCGTCGACTCCAACTTAGTGAGCTTGAGGAGTTGTGAAACGATGCATATGAGAATGCGCGGATCTATAAGGATCGCACCAAAGCTTTTCATGATAAACACATTGTGGGCAAGACCTTTGAGACTAACCAAAAGGTGTGGCTCTTTAATTCTCGTTTGCGTCTCTTTCCGGGTAAGTTGAAATCAAGGTGGGATGGTCCTTACATTATTTAGACAATGTTTCCCCATGGGGCAGTTGAAATACGCGATCCTCACAATGGTAAAAATAAAGATTACCGGAGTTAATGGAGGTCGGCGGAAAGTTCACCGAAAAAATATCACCGGAGAAGAACCGACCCCGGTAGGTGAAAGCCCAAGCCCTAAGGAGTAAGAATCCGGTAGTGGTTTACCTTGAAAGTGCTCCGGTGACCGGAGATCGGAAGTTGAACAGCAAAAATCTTGGAGTTTGAGGGAGAAAATCCGGCGGGTTGGTGGTCGGCCGGTGAGAGTGGTGGGGCGTGACGGGTAGAGGGCGGTGCCAAACTTCACCAATACTTAACCAATCCTTCGCCCGGACGTACCAAAACGATCACCGCACCGCCCTCTACCCGTCACGCCCCACCACTCTCACCGGCTGACCACCAACCGGCCGGATTTTCTCCCTCAAACTCCAAGGTTTTTGCCGTTCAACTTTCGATCTCCGGTCACCGGAGCACTTTCAAGGTAAACCACTACCGGATTCTTACTCCTTGGGGCATTGGCTTTCACCTACTGGGGTCGGTTCTTCTCTGGCGATATTTTTCCGGCGATCTCCATTAACTCCGGTAACCTTTATTTTTGTCTATTTTTCCGGCGATCTCCATTAACTCCGGCATCTAACGGTTCGGATTGTCGAAATTCAATCTCGAAGAAAAATCCCTTATATATATATATATATATAAGGGCTCCCTTACATAGCTTATGTAAGAGATTTTTCTTTCGAGATTGAATTTCAATGATCCGAGACGATCCGAACCGTTAGATGTGTTTAAAACATGTTTTTAAGGTCCAACGCGAGAATTCGTAAAAAAATAATACCCGAAAGGGCTTGATCCGATCAGTTTTTTAAAAAACGCTATATATAACATTTTTATCGAAATATGCTTGGATCAAGCCCTTTCGGGTATTTGTTTTTTACGAATCCTCGCGTTGGACCTTAAAAACACATTCTAAACGCATCTAACGGCCATAAAAAAGACAAAAAAAAAAGACAAAAAAAGACACTCCATCTCATCAATTGAAATGGATGGCTGAGATGATATTGCACTATCTCCCCCTCTATCTTACTCACATCTAATCCCTCCCTCCCTCCTTCACAACTGCATGGCCACTCCCCTCCCCTCCCCACTCCGCCAGCTCCATCTCCAGCCGACCCCAACTCCGGCCTGTCCTGTTTCTGGCGAACTAACCTTCTCTCGGCCCCCTCTACTCCCCTGTTGTCCCCACCCAAAACAGCATCCCAACCGCCACCGCCGCGGTGGATTCCATTTTGTCTGTGATGGTGAAGATTATTGACCAGAACTGGTGCAGTTTTATTTCATGTCCGTACAAAATTATAATAAATTCTTTTAGTTTCTACTATTTTAACTCTTTTTCTCAATTCTCATACTGGATTATTCATAATCCCGTGCTTGGTTTCCAACAATATTCCCTCGTTCTTGATCTCACCAAGTTGGTGTGGTCGCTCATCAAAATTTCTCTCCATATTTCAATGCCAAGATGTTTTTACATGTTCGTTGAACTTTTTCTCCACAAAAACAATTGACACTGTAATCTTTCTCTCACTGTATCCCACTAGAAATTAGGGCTTCAACATTTTAATTGAAAAACAGAACTTGGGGATTTGTACTTAGACGATCAATTTTTAGCTAAAAGGAGATGAAGCAATTTCATATCATTGGCAGCACAATACAGATCAAGACTAAATACAAATAAAGACATTTTTTTTTTGAAAATGTCACGATATATAAATCAAGGAAAATCCTTAGCAATTACAGACTCAAGGATGGACGGAATACAACCCAAAGGAAAGACGACATTCCTATCTCTAGAATTAGAGGCAGTCCAATGGGCTACTCTATTACAATCGCGTTTACACCAACTGAAAGACCACTGCGTACCCTCAGCCCAAGCTCTGATATCCTTAACGATAGCATCAATGCCCCACGGGCAGCCCTCACTATCTGCAATATGATCCACCAAATTCTTACAATCAGTCTAAAAAATAACCTGCTGCAAATCCAAATCATTGGCCATAGCACATGCGATCCGGAGAGCCCACGCTTCAATAGAGAGGGCAGAAGCAACCATAGCACTACCATTGCGCCACCATTGAGCGAATTAACCACTGTCCCTAGCAATAATGCCAAATGCAGCCGAGCTGCGGGAGGATTTGAACGCTCCATCAACATTGATTTTGATAAAGGAAGGGGGATGAGGTACCCACTTCGACACCACAACAGGATGAGAGGGGACTTTACGGGGTAATGAACAAATTGCGTGAAGGTAATCTTGACTATCCAAGTAAGATTGGGAAATAACATCTTCTGGATTAGGAAGAGTACCTCGAAAAACGAAGCTGTTCCTAGCTTTCCAAATCGCCCAACAAATTTGAAAAATCTCCCTAAGGTCTTCACGAGTTGTATGTTTGGCGAAATCCCCACAAATTAGGTCTTCCATCCATCTATCTACAGCCACAATGTCCTTCTGAACCACCCAAGCTGCCTTGTTACTGCCAAACAACACTGCTCTGCTCCAAGGACAATGAAAAAGAAGGTGTTCCATGGATTCACTCGCTTCGTCACAGATTGGTAAGATCGAGTTAGACCCACATTTTCTCCTAACCAGATTAGCACGGCAAGCTACCCAATTCTTCAACACTTTCCACATAAACATATGGACTTCAGGCAAAGGGGAAATACCCCATAATTTCTTCCACATCGCATTAGAAGGTGTGTATGAGCAGGAGGGTCTAGAGGAAGCTTTAGGTGAAATGGAGAGTTGATGAACGTACCCAGATTTGACCGTATAGTTACCCGAGTTGGTGTCCTTCCAGATGAGCTTATCCTTTGAACCAGAGAGGCTAACAGGGATCATACACACCTCTTGAACCTGCTCGGGGGGAATGCACTGCTTCAATTTCTCCTTATCCCAACATTTAGAAATAGGATTGATGAAATGTGACACTTTCAAAGGTTCACAAAGAGTATCAGGGGGGGGGGGCTACTATTGCCTTGGGAGAGACTTTCTCTCTATAAAAATTAGATCCTCCTAGGGTTTTTTTCCCCCTCTTTGCCGGCTCCTCCCTATCCGGCCTTCTTCCCTCTTTTTTTCCTTCTGTTCGCCTTCCTCCCTCTCCTCCTTTGCTGGGGTGGGGCTGCCGCCTTTGCGCCCCACCCTCGCCAGCCTCCACCCTTAGCCGGACACCCCTTATAAACCCTTGCCGGACCACCACCATCACCCTCCTCACTACCTCCATTTTTCAGCCTCTCTCTATCTTCTACCTCGATCTTTCTTCAGCCTCCATCTTCTATCGCCACAATCATCTGCCTCCATCATCTACTACCGCCATCACCCAACCCCAGATCTGTCCCCATCTTCTTTTTCTGTCGTACCCCCACCTTCATCTACCTTCTCTACCGTACGGGTCTCGGAGGAGATCTGACATTGGGTTGATCTAGGGTGGTTTTGGCCCCCTCCGATGCAATAATTTTTCAGATCCGCAGGCGGCCGGACTCGAAACTTGGCTCTCTCTTACCGGAGAAGCGGCTGATCTGTACTCGGTCCAACTCAATGCTTTTGTTGCAACTCAGCGGGGTGACTCAGTGAGGTAAATCGATGGTACCAGCCTCTGAGTTCGGATTAGTTGGTTTTTTTAGTTTTCTTTTGCTTTTGGGTGTTAGTTCCTTTTGATTACATATGCGCTGTATTGTGTTATGGTTTGAGCAGGGTACCCTTCTGGGTTCTCTTCTGCTAACTTTGATAGGATTCATCATTCTGTCCCGTAGGTGACAGGTCTGCTCCGGCAGGTGTGTTTGTGAGCCTGTGGTTTCCATGCCATGCTTGATTATTTGTTAGTAGTTTTGATTTTCATTCCTGTCTTTTGATGTAATCGTTGCCGAATGGCATTATGATATATCTTGATATTTTCAAAAAAATAAAAAAAAAGAGTATCAGGGGAAGGTGTCACTTTTCCATTCTGGATTCCAGGAACCCAATTGTCAGCCCAAAAATCAATCTCCTCTCCGTTTCCCATATTCCATTGAACACCATCTTGGATCAATTTTTTGCCTTCCCAGGAGACTGGTCCACAACCATGAAGGTTTAGATCCACGATCAGTATCTGTCCAATTTTTATTTGGAAAGTACAGCCCCTTGAGGATTCTAGCCCAAAGAGAATTGGGGTTACATTGCCGATAAAAAAAAGACTAAATAACAATGAAGACAATCTCTGGCTTGAATCTTGGAAAATCATCTGTTGAATTTAACATTGGAATCTTACATTTGGAGAAATGGGTTTGTAATTTGATCTCTGATTTGGGTTTCGATGGGATGGAAAAAAGAAGATCTGATTTTGCGAGGGAGATGTTCGCCGGAGTCGGAGTGGGGCTGGCTGGAGTTGGGGTCGGCTGGAGATGGAGTTGGCGAAGTGGGGAGGGGAGCGGCGTGGCTGGGCTGTTGTGAGGGAGAGAGGGAAGGATTAGATGTGAGTGAGATAGAGGGGAGATAGTGCAATATCATCTCAGCCATCCATTTTAATGGATGAGATGAAGTGTCTTTTTTTGGTGTTTTTTTTATGTGTCCCTGGAATCGGCCCCTATATATATATATGCTAGTTATCCAGTCAACGATCACGGACTGGAGGTTTTTGGGTATTTTTAAGGGTTTAAAACATGTTTTTGCATGATCCGAACCGTCTAATGTGTTTAAAACGTGTTTTTAAGGGTCCCCGAGAGAAATCATCCAAAAATAATACCGGGAATGGCTTGATCCGAACATTTTTCCACAAAAATTGTACATATACAGTTTTATTTATGAAAAACTGCTTGGATCAAGTCCTTCCAGTATTTTTTTTCTGATGATTTCTCGCGTTGGCCCTTAAAAACACGTTTTAAACACATTGGACGGTTTGGATCATAAAATAAATATCGGGAAGGTGGATCCCGGACTAAATAGTTCCTCTCTCTCTCTCTCTCTCTATATATATATATATATATATATATATATGTACAAAATATTGGGATAAAAATTATAATTAAACATACTATTCTGAAATTTTTACCCTAAATGGGTGAATGTAGTATAAATAGAAAGTAAAGATGCAAAAGGTAATTGGTCATTGTAATTTTGCTTGCACATATATTATCTACTTATTATATCTAATTCTATATTGTCTATTTTCAGCCATAACTCCAAACCCTAAGCTTACTGTTAGTGCTATTCTCTTTATGGTGAAGACATTTTTTTACTCTCTGTATGTTATGTTGTTTCTGCATCTTTTTGCTACTACCAATGCTAATGGTGTCACTTGAATAGCTATTGCTAGTGCTAATCTCTTGAATGTGAATCTCTTTTAATCATTTTGAATTACTGCTCTTGGTGGTGTTTGGAAATTACATTGTGAATGTGGAAGGTTATTAAAACTTAAAAGCTGCTGATGAATGGGTTCCAAAAGTTATATTGTGAATGTGAATGTGGAAACAATGGAATGTGGATTTTGTTCTTTTATTTAGTGGAATGTAGTAATCCGTGGATAAACCGTGAACCAAATCATGATTTTTTCGGAACCGGACCGTAGACTTTTGGTTTGGACATGGATTGCCTTATATCGGACCATAGATTTTTAGTTCGGTCCTCTGATTCATATCAATCCGCATCAAACTAGACCGTTGACACCTCTAATCATCACTATTGCATAAATGGCGCTGACTAGGTAGTTGGGGTGGTTTGTGGGTACGTTTTCTTGAGGTCAAACTGTTGACAAAATCTCCTTCCATGTGGGTTTGGGCCCATTCTTGATCGGAGTTGTAATTAAAGAACATATGACATTTATATCCACATGGAGCACAGGTCTGTTCAAGACTTCAAGGTTATTGGCAAAAAGTTTGAAGATCAACAAATGTCACGTACTGGATTGCTGATTGCTTTTTCTATTTATTTATTTTAACTGAGGGTTGCTGATTGCTTGCCTGCCTGGATAATGGTTGTCAAAAACAATATTGGTATATTTAGGGAACTTAATTTGTGCATCCTTGTGCTGCTTTGTTTACGCTGGAAAAAATTGCATAGGTGAAAACATCTTGAGAACCCACCTACCATTCCACATAGAGGTTATTTAGTGCTTTTGGAGCTATGCTCCAAACAATCACAGTACAACACTTTGTGCCTTATTACCAAAACAAAAGCTGAGCTATAAATTCCGCACTTTCTACCAATCACAATACATGCAGAGCACCACAGCCTTGCTCCAAGAGTAAAGAATTATTTTCTCCCATTTCATAATTCTCTAAAGCTAGCATTTGAAGCTTACATATTATCCCTTGTATTTTTCTCATACATATAATATCAAAGCCGGTCTTGATTTTTCAAAGGTCTAAAGTAAAAATTAGTAGTATTGAGACAGACCATTTTGTTGGACTATAAGGTACCAAGGTAGGAGGGCTCCTACCAATACCATTCCACATAGAGGTTATTTAGTGTTTTTGGACCAATGCTCCACACCAATTACAACACAACACTTTGTGCCTTTATTACCAAAACAAAAGTTATAAATCTCCATAACCCTCTAAAGCTAGTATTTGGAGCTTATGTACGGGGTGTTTGGCCACCTCCTTTTCTACTTTTCACATTCATTTTTTTCAATTTTGGGTGTTTAGGGGTGATGACGCAGTTTCCGGCGCGGCTCGATGAAGCACCTGCAAAACAGAGTTAGACAAGGGACACCAGTGTGGTGTTAGCCAACCAGCCTCCGATGCCTAAGTCAGTCCTTTTATGTAGTAGAATTGAATATTGTTCAAGTAAGGATTACTGGAACAACATACCTTGATTAAGTTACTCGGAGTCGTTTATATAGGCTAACAGAGTGATTGAGTCCTAGTAGGACTTGGAGTCTCACCAATGCTTATCTTATCAATGCCTTTTGCTTATCGAGTCTCGCATTCCTGAATGAAATGGGACATTCAATATCCTTAGGAATCTTACGGATAAGCCACCGGGCTTTGCGAGCTTTATCTTGATCTTGTTGATGAAGAGTTTGAGTCCTTTTAGGACTTCTAGGCCCCTTGGGGTTGTTACCATTGTTAGGGATGTAAGGGCAAGCTGTTCTCGCCCTCCTCATAGCTCAGGCCTGGCAGTCCGAGCTGACCTTCTGCTGCCGAGCTAAGCTCATCAGTCAAGGCCACGTCTATGTACTCCCTAGTCATGCTGATGCTCGTTGAGCCCCTTGGCCTCTTCCTGGGCTCTTTATATCGAGCCGGGCATAAAGGGGCTGAGCTGGCCTGGTGGTCAGTTTAGCCCTATCAGTTACTCCCCTGTTTCCGAGGTGTAGAGCCGTTAAGACCAGAGGAAACACATTTAAACCTTTAGCGGTTATTCCCCTCATTTTTTGTGTTTCGTGCAACATTAAATGCGGAGGTCAGGGGTCACATCGTGGGACACCTGGCGCCATCCGGGCCCTCGTACGTGCCTTACTCTTGACGGCTTGGATGCCCTCTAATTGAAGAGAACCGTTTGGCGCTCCAAAACCTCCATATTACTTCCCTTTACTCAAGGATTCCCATTCTCTCCATACTTTACCTTCTTCACCGGCGATTTCTGCAACAAAAACCCGAACTTGCCAGCGCTAATCTGCAAACTCCAGAAATCTTCTTCTAGAGTTCATCCTCCTAGGTACGTCTCCTCTTCGTTTTGTTCTTTGATGTATTTTGATCAAAACTAAGAGCCTGGAGACCCTGTTAATCCTATCGACCCCGAGTGGCCTCATCCTAGCTTCTAGGGTTATAGTAGGCTTCTCCATTACTTGATTCGGTACTACCACTCTCCTTGTATAGTAGACTTTGCCCCATTTTCTTCTTTTCTTCAAAATGAAATTTTCCCTGGGTTTTTGTGCGCTACTTCGTGTTGCTATGGTCCTCTCTGTGCTCGGGCCATGGAATATGATAAAGTGAATGAAGACCCTAACCTCTCCATAAACACAGAACCAAACCTTTTTTGGAATTTAAGCGAGGAGGATGCGACTGACGAGGACGTTCCCCTTCGCATAAACCGCCCTACTAGAACCATAGTGCTTAGGGCTCACAGTCCGACTAACTTTCTGACTATTGACGACATGATGGCAGCTCAGATGGCGACCTACTCTGCTAACAGTTTCACCTCCATCATTTCTGAGGACGAGGTCAGAGCCCTTAGAGCCAGATATCAAATCCCCGACTCCATTACTCTCCGTCCTCCTACCAAGGACGAGCGGGCTTGCTCTTGCCTGGGCGACGAGTTCTGTTTGTATGTGGGAACTTTTGAAGGAGGTCTTCGATTTCCTTTCCCCCAGATCGTTAGGCAAATTTTAGAGTTCTTCGAGCTTGCCCCTGCTAAGATAGCCCCCAACTTGTGGAGGCACATAATCGGGTGTGCCATCCTTTGGAAGGCTATGTCTGATGGCCATTCTACTTTGTCCGTCAAAGCCTTCCTCAACCTCTACTCCATCAAGAAGCTCCTGACCTTTAAAGGGTGGTGGTATTTTTCTGAGAGAGATGCTAGCAAGCCTATCCTGACAGACCTTCCCACCTCCCACAAGTTTTGGAAGGATAAGTTTATTGTGGTGGGAGGCTCAGACTGGGAATTCCCCGAGTGGGAAGAGCCCAAAGCCCCTTCCATCCACAAGACGTGGGGAAAGATTTTGAGCGAGAGTAAGTCGACCTGACAACAATGCCTATTCCAATGTTTTTATATTGCTGTACTTTATTGTGAATAGAAGCTAATTTAATCGTTGGTGCCGTAGGTCGAAGAAACTTTGCTGTTAGCAAAGAAATTGAAGCTAAGGTAGCTCGGGCCAGAAATCACGGCGTTCATTCTGTCAATCTCCTGATTACTGCTGAGAATCTGTCCCAGTATCTGCTTGGTCCTGAACCTTCAAGTACGGTTCTTGCCTTAGAAAAAGGTACATTTAGTTTCAATGTTGCTTTCTCGTTTTGGTTTCTGACCTCTCTTTGACTGCTACTACTGTTTTTCAGCCGAAGCCCCCAGAAGAGATGGCAGGAAACAGAGCCAGCCAACCTATCCCCAACCGCAACCTTCTCAATGACGTCTGTCGTCAGCAGCTTGCTGGTGGTACACGGAAGAGGAGGGGCCTCTGGCACCTGAGCTCAACGTCGACAACTTTCTTCAGTATGATTCTGAGGTTTCTCAAGCCTAACCCCCCTCTACTGACAAAGACAAGGACCAAAGCAAGGAGAGGGTGGAGGAGCAGGAGAGGGAGAAAAGGGAGAGAGAGCAACGGGATGAGGATGAGCGTGCTGCCAAAAGGCAGAAGGGCGTGGATGACTCCACCTTTTCCGAGCCTGGCTCATTGAGGACCCATGACGATGGACCCAACATTCTCACCAACAGGAAACTCTGCGTTGAACGAGTTAAATTCCTAACTTGTGTTGCTGACGAGCAGGTGTTGGAGGTTACTGACCCTGTGGCCTTGGGGACCGAGCTTGCGGTGGACCTTGGCTAGGTAACTTCTTACTTTCTCGTCCTTAGTTGTTTTCCTCTTTCTTTTTTCTTTTTTTATTTTTGAATTTTTATAACTTCTTTCTTTGTTTTCATGTTGCAGGCTGCAGTGCGGACCCTCTTTCTTACGAAGAGGTACGCGAACCTGGCAGCTCAGAGGGATAAGCTCCTATCCGCTTACTCCCAGCTCGTGGGAGAGAACAGAAGGTTAACCGACGAGCGGAATGGTGCGAGGCTGTCTTCCACCAAAGCCAAACAAGCCTAGGAAAAGACTTAAATCTTAAAGAACGAACTGAATTCTAAAAATGAAATCTCACTATTTAAACATAATACTTCTTGAGATGCTCCACATTCCAAGGGTTTGGCACCTCTTTTCCCTTTAGGGTGGCTAGCCTATAGGCTCCAGCCTTAGAGTGCCTTAGCACTTTTTAGGGACCTTCCCAATTGGTTTGACCTGGGCGAGCCTATAGGCACCTCTTTTCCCAGGGTGAGCCTTAGCACTATGTAGGCACCTCATTTCCCCTTTGGGTGGCTAGCCTATAGGCTCCAGCCTTCTTCCCTGTAGGGTCCACCTTCCTAAGGACGAGGTCGCCTGGCTGAAAGCTGACTGGTTTGACCTGGGCATCATGGTACTTGGCCATTTTCTGCTGATATACTGCCACCCTGGTAGCAGCTCGTTCTCGCTTCTCTTCTACCAGGTCGAGCTCGTTCCTGAGGTCTTCCTCGTTCTCCCGTTCATCGAACGAAGCGGTATGGTAATTAAGCAGCTCGACCTCTACTGGGACCACTGCTTCTGCTCCAAAAGCCATTGCATAAGGAGTTTTTCCTGTGGCCATTCTAGGGGTCGTACGGTACGCCCGTAGCATGGAATGAAGCTCGTCTGGCTAGGCTCCCTTGGCAGCTCGGAGCCTTTTCTTTATTCCGTTCTTGATCTCCCTATTGGCTACCTCAGCTTGACCATATGCCCTGGGGTGAGCCTTGGAAGTATAGTGCACATGTATCCCCTTAGGGTTACAATATTGCCTGAATTCTGTACTGTCAAACTGTTTACCCAGGCCAGCCACAAAAATCCTAGGTAAACCAAAACGGCAAATGATATTCTTCCATATAAAATCAGTGATGGCCTCCGTGGTTAAAGTAGCTAGTACCTTGGCTTTAACCCACTTCGTGAAATAGTCCACCGCCACCACGACATATTGAATTTGGCTCTTCCCCTTAGGGAGTGAGCCAATCAAGTCCAGTCCCCACTGGGCGAACGGCCAAGGTCCCCTCATTGAGGTTAGGGTTGCTAGTCGTTGGTGAGAAATATTTGCAAACTTTTGACATCGTTCACATTTCTTAACCATTTCCACGCAGTCATGTTGCATAGTGGGCCAGTAATAGCCCAATCTTAGCAATTTATAAGCCAGAGTCCTCCCTCCATGGTGACCATCGCAAATTCCTTCGTGGACTTGTGACATGGCTTGCTCAGCCTCAGCCTTGATTAGGCATCTTAAAAGTGGGAGAGTAAATCTTCTCCTGTAGAGTACGTCTCCCATGAGAGCATATCGAGCAGCTCAGACCCTTAGTTTCTGAGCTAGGTCCCTGTCCTGTGGGACCACTCCATCTTTGATATATGTCACAATTGGTTCAGCCCATGAACTTGTGTACTGTACTATCCTTATTTCGGCCAATGGTTTCATTATGTTGGAGCTTTCCAAATGCTGCAACTTTACATCCCTTGGGATAGCATCCTCCTTTGTCGTAGCTAATCAAGTAAGCTGGTCTGCCTTAGCATTCTCCTCCCTGGGCACTTGGGAGATGCTGAACTTTGTGAACTTTTTAGTTAACTTCCTTACCAAATTCAAGTACTTGCCCATATTTTCCTCCTTAGCCTCATACTCCCCATTAACATGGCCGACAACGAGCTGTGAGTCACTAATGGCGGCTAGGTTATAGGCTCCCATTGCCTTGGCGAGTTAGATGCCCCTGATGAGTGCCTCGTATTCGGCCTGGTTATTTGTAGCTTGGAATTGGAATTTTAGTGCGTACTTAAATTTGGTTCATTCTGGGCTCTGGAGCACTAGCCCGGCTCCACTCGCGTCTTTTGTCTTCAACCCATCAACAAGCAGCAACCACGATTTCTCATCTTCATTCATCTGATCTGGGTCTTGATATGTATACTTTGCCACGAAATCAGCCAAGACTTGTCCTTTTATAGCTGTCCTTGGGTGATAAGTAATGTCAAATTCCCCTAACTGAACTGAGCACTGAATGAGACGTTTTGAAGTTTCTGGGTTATGAAGAGCTCTTCTCAATTCCTGATCTGTGAGGACTTTGATCGTGTGGGCTTGAAAATATGGCCTTAGCCTTCTTGCAGCAGTTACTACTGCAAAAGCAATTTTCTCAATCTTTGGATATCTTGTTTCGGGTCCCCTTAGGGCTCGGCTCGTGTAGTATACAAGGTGTTGTACCTTCATTCTTCTCTGACTAAGACCGAGCTGACATCATGAGGAGATACTGCCACATAAACGAAGAGATCTTCCCCAGACTCAGTTCTACTGAGCAAAGGTGGGGATTGTAAGTACTTTTTGAGCTCTTCAAAGGCGTGTTCTCCCTCTTGCATCCATTCAAATGCCTTCTTCAAAATTTTGAAGAAGGGTTGACACTTATCAGTTGACCTCGATACTAACTTGCTGAGCGCAGCAACGCAACCCGTCAATCTCTGGACTTCCTTGGTCGACCTTGGTGGACATATATCAAGTATGGCTTTGATCTTCTCGAAATTGGCTTCAATTCCTCTCTGAGAGACCATGTATCCTAGAAATTTTTCGGATGCTACCCCGAAGGAACATTTTGAAAGGTTTAGCTTCATGCAGTATTTCCTTAGTACATTGAAAGTTTCCCGTAGGTCTTCCACATGTTTTTCACGAGAGCTGCTCTTAACCAGCATGTCGTCCACATAAACCTCCACGTTTCTCCCTATCTGGGCTTTGAACATTCGATTCACCAACCTCTGATAGGTCGCTCCCGCATTTTTCAGCCCGAATGGCATTTTCCTTATAACAATAAAGTCCTCGGTCTGTGATGAATGCAGTCTTCTCCTCATCGTCCTCATACATTTGTATTTGGTTGTATCCGGAAAAGGCATCCATAAAACTAAGTAGTTCGTGACCTGCTGTTGAGTCGACGAGCTGGTCTATTCTGGGTAGTGGAAAATTGTCTTTTGGACATGCCTTGTTCAGGTCAGTGAAGTCAACACACATCCTCCACTTGCCATTAGCTTTTTTTACCATCACCACATTAGCTAGCCAGTCTGGGTAGTAGACTTCTCTTATCGATTTAGCTTTGATAAGCTATTCCACCTCTTTTGCTGCTGCTTTGTTCCTTTCCGGGGCAAAGGTCCTATTTTTCTGCTTTATTGGGCGGAAATTCGGATCCACTGAAAGTCTGTGCGAGATGACCCTTGGGTCTATCCCTGGGATGTCGCCGTGTGACCACACAAACACATCTTTATTTTCCCGTAGGAAGCACAGTATTCTGGCTCTGTCTCCTGCACCTTGGCTTGCCCCTATTCTGACGAGCTTATCTGGGCAGCCCGGCTCTAGTTCTCTCAACACGAGCACCTCCACTGGCTCTCCTTGAATGAGCTTTTCTTCGTCCACCACATCCATACCGTCACCGAGGTATATCTCTATGGGAGTCTCCTTGGAGTTCCTCACAGAGTAGTTGTTGGAGAGGGTAAAACCCGTACTCCCTCTTAGGTGCCCTAGCTCGGCCATACAACGTGGATATGCCCTACAGGGGAGCCGAGCTAGAGAGGCCACGAGTAGGGCCGGGCGCGCAGTACGTAGTCGAC
>JAXBDA010002511.1:0-41982 GCA_036023075.1 Gaultheria prostrata
GGGGGAGGGGGGGGATTACACCACAACAGTCAAGAAACACAACCAAATTAAGAAGATCGAAAAAATTCAGAGGATGCGAATTTCTAAAACTTACGGCTGCGAATTTCTTAAACCTTCCGGCGAAAGGGCTCCTTCCGGCAAAAGGGCAGAAAATACGCAGTGATATACGTTGTATGGTTGTAGATCCGGCACTGCTGAAACCGGCACATTCCGGCGAAAGGGCACGTGGTGGTGGGAGGGGGAGGGGCGGCTGCGAATTTCTGAGGGGTGGCATTTCCGGCCGGCAACGACTGCCGGTGAACTTTTTTGGCCGGCGAACTTTTCCGGCATCCTCCTTCGAATTTTTAAACATTTCGGCCGGCGACTTTTTTGGCCGGCAAAATTCACTGCGAATTTGTAATTTTTATTATTAAAACTCACTTTTTGTATTTTTTTTTTCTCAAAAAAACATTTACATCAAGGAAAAAACAAATAATCTATCCTACAAATTCACTGCGAATTTTACAAAAAATTACATATGAGGTCAGTAATCAATATATGATTGTTATTTCCCATTACAATTGAGGCCTTTTGGGGTAGCTTGCTAATGCAGATCTCCAATCACGACCAACAGAAGCGAGTTGCATGTTATAAAAAATATCAAGCTTATCCTTTATCATCCACAAAAGGACGTCAGGAAGTATAGACCAAGTCTCCCTTCTGTTTTCCTCATCATCAGACATTTGAAAGCAGCGAGAATCGCCTAGAAAAATTACGAAAATTAGCTGGCATCAAAAAATTCGCATCGGTTGAGTTTGGGATTTGAGAGAGAAGAGGGCTGACAACTAAAAATTCGCACCGGTTGAGTTTGGGATTTGAGAGAGAAGAGGGCTGACAACTAAAAATTCGCACCGGTTAAGTTGGGGATCTGAGATAGAAGAGAATGATAAACCTGTTCAAATTGTGATTTCTGGATTTAGTCTCTGAACGGCTTTTCGGCGAAGGCTTGGAGTGAGCTTTCCTCCTTGGACACTGTGGAAGGGAGTCAACAGTAGGTGACCGGCGAAGGCTTGAGTATGTTTCTCTCATCTTGTTTCTGGGTTTAGAGGAGAGAGAGAGAGAGAGAGAGAGATGAGACTGATTGGTCTGCTTTTTCTTTCTTGTCGTTAGTACTGCTAGTATTAATTGAAAGCCAAAAGAAACACACTTTAGGTTTGAATGAATTAATGTGTTGTTAATCCCAACGAATGCAATTGAGCATGACACGTGTCCGGGATGATGCAATACAACTAGCGGTGGTGTGTACGCGGCTGGGGCAATTTTGGGATAAACTCCGGTACTCACCCTGGTGGGAAGTTTTGTAACTGGCCTAGACCTGAAAGGAATTAAGTATATTTTTTGTACCGGCCCGTACATATCCCAAATTTTAATTTCTCAAAACCTGTCCAACAAGCCCATTTATTTTTCTAAAGCATGGTATCACAAACATAAATTAATCAATCATAACGACCACAATTACAATTCACAACTTTAATAATATACTAAAGTTCTAAGGTCTCCCAAAAATATTAAAAATAGACCCATAAATTAAAGTGCTCTAAATGATGGAACTTTAACATGTAAAAACTTCTCTCGAATATTTTTTCTTTAAAATCACACTTCTTCACAGCAGATCTTGTAGAGAACAATAAAAATAAAAGGAAGAAAAACTATGAGTTATTACTACTATATGATAGTAATTTAAGTGGGAAAAAAACTTCAAACTTTTCTTACCAAATTGCTATTAGTTCAAAGGTAGTCTTTACATAGGTAGTACATCGAATTCTTCTTCATCAATATCACTTTCATCAAGATAAACAAATCCTATGCAACTAAATTCCAGTGATAACATATACTCACTCCGTTCCTTTTTAAGTGTGTTACCTCGTAATTTCAATTTATTTTCTCTTACATCAACTTTTACAACTTTTACATCTACTTTCCACTACTTACACTTATCAATATAATAATACCCACTAACTTTTCAAAAAGTAATCAACTTTTAAGGGCAACATAGGAAATGTATCCACTAACTTTTCAAAACACACACTTATTAAGGGACAATCCAAAATAGAAATGACACTATAAAAGGGACGGATGGAGTACATAATTACATATATACATCTACTATAAAAATAAAAATATTATTTAAATTGGACCGGGTCTGGTCGGGCTGGGCCTTAAAGAAATTTCCCAAATTCAAACAAATTAGTAAACGGGCTTAAAATTTCAACCCAGTCCAGTCCTATGGGCCTAAATATTTTTTCCAAACCCTAAAAAAATCGGGCTGGATTAGGCAGGTTGGGCGGGCTTATCGGGCTAGTGTGCTAGTGCCATGTGTATTTATTTAGTGTAATAGTTTGTATACTAGTTAATGTCTGTAGTATCACTAAATTACGACTACAAATTTAGGTTATAATGACAATCGAGTGTAAATACTAGCTAGAAATAGTGGGAGCTCTTATTGATTACAGTATTGATATACCCGTACAGAGGAAATTCTTGTAGTGCCACATAAAACATAACAAGCTAGATCTAGTGAAGTACATGTCGATCGACTTATTCTATATAAATATAGAACACTTCCATTTATATATTCTTCCCTACTTGGCCCGTCTCGAGCATAAATTTTGGCTTCGCCTCGCTTTCACGAACATACGGATTGCAATATATTGCACAATCCTTGTAACTAAACTTGGTCATAGGCATCTTTTTGTCCTTCGCCCCTGCTGATACGGCCAATAAAATTTTGATCTTTTGTCTTTCTGATTTCTGACAAAGCCGTGCCAACATTATGTTGTGTCTGCTCCTCCGGGACTTTGTTGCAGTACTTGTAGAATATGTACAGAATCATTTGAACTATCCCAAAAGCAAATCCAAGAGTGTTTGGAAGCTACACATAATTCAAAAAATAATTAAGGAATTAGAAACATCAATCAAGCTTTATATTTGTTTTTGGAAATCATGCAATAGAAACTAAGGTTTGGTGTTGTAAATTATGCTTTATCAACATGGATTTTGGTCGGATATGGTTTTGGAGATATTGACTCACATAGACGTAGAAGTCCTTTACTAGTAATCCATAAAAGAACCACGCGACAGCATTGAGCGTGAGAAAAAAGGATAATGTGAATGGCATGAACTCCACACTTTTTGTACGTATGACCTTTCTCTGCAATGTAAAACAACAAAGTTGACGTGAGATACGCACGGTTACATATATGGTTACTATTTCCATGTTGCAGCATTAAGTGTATTCCTACCATAATGCTCAAAGGTGCCGCAAACACACACACTCCAAAAACAAGACATATCCACCCAACTAGTCGGACTCGGTTGGATCCTTTTGTTAAGAAATAGGAGCAAACAGCAATCAATGAAAATCCTCCAAGGTTGAAGAGAGCAAGTATCTTCAAAGTCGTCATCTGCACCAACATTAGCCCTCCGAATTTTAATTCGAAATAAAGTGGAGAATCGAAATAAATAAATTTCAAGGGTGATATAAGCCCCCGTGTTAGCATACCCTGGCTCTCTTTGATGCATATGCTATGTAGATCGCGATGTAAGTTATCTCCATAACAGAACCAACCGAGTTGATTGTGATAAGAGGCATGGAATGGGTCTTGAGTAACGCGTAGTATATCCACAACATGCAACTAAAAAGCGCAACCAAATATGGAATTGATTGATATCCTTGAGCAGATTTCTTCTTGACAATATCATAAAATGTCGGTCTGCAAAGTAATGAAAGTAAGTTTTTGAATTAGTCGATCATATATATGACCTACCAAATCCGAACATTGTAAAAAATCAAGGAAGATCAATCGATAAACTTACATCGGGGCAAGAAATACCATGAAGGCAATCATGTTACCTGCAACAGTGTTTTTAAGAGGAAAGAATCAGTTCTTAATTAAAGTAATAGCCAAAAGAGTCTTACAACAAGATGTTAATGAAAAGTAAGAAAGAAAAGAAAATATTGAATTAAGGGAGTAATACTGCAATAGTTACTCGTGGAGGAACAATTTTCATATATATATCCCCAAATTTTGCTCAGTTTTTTTATTTATCTATGGTTACGGATAGCATTTTAATAGAATTTGTTGACCATTATTGTGCTATGTGTAATGTCTCATCGAATTTATCTCTCATGTAAGCTCGGACACCTCATATATCTCCTTCCATTTCTTCTTCTTTTTTTTTCTTCCCCGTTTAAAAAAAAATCTCCTTCCATTTCCCGTGGGTAATTTTTTTTTTTTTTGTCATTCGTTGTTCCTACTCTATTATATAAGGAGAGGGGGACTCAATCCCGGGATGCAGTGTGGGGCATCCAAGGACATAGCATGTGTGTACCCATGGGTAACTTCAAGGAAAAGAAGATGACAGATATTTTTTTTCCATCGATTTGTAAAAAAAAGGGATGAAATCTATCCTCCAGTAGGGGAAAGCCCACGAAATTTCCACTACTACTTGTGGGCCCCACCGGACTTTTGTTGTTGCAATCTGAACCATTCATATTGTCTTGCAGAATGTAGAGTAATATATCCATGAAAAAATAAACTTAATTGGATATTGATAGGTATATCAAAAATTTGATTTTGATTTGTAAAATGGACATTATTGATTATGAAGGTATTTATAAATCAAAATTCGATTTTTGATATACCTATTGATGTTAGATCAAGCTGATTTTTTGCGTGAATAAATTACTTTGCAGGCCCTATAAGATGAACGGTTCAGATTACAATAAAACAATGCATGGTGGAGCCACAACGAGTTGTGTTGGAAAAAAGAATTTAAACTCGTAAAAAAAATGCTAGGACCAAAAATTAGCACGTGTCTGGCATGAAAAAGAGGCTCTAGTGTTTGATATTCAGGAAAAGAAAAGGAAAAAAATAAAAATAAAAATAAAAGGAAGTAACAAAGAAGAAAAGAATGAGGAAAGTTTTTAGTTAAAGCAATTTAGTTTAGCTATTTTTCCTCCGAAAACAATTAATGCTCTGTTTGGAACTTATGGAAAATGAAGGAAGAGAAAAGAAAATGATTTAGAAGGAAAATGGGAGAAAATGAGGGGAAAATTTTACTGTTCCTATAACTTTATTTAAACAATTTCTCTCCTCTTTTCTCTCCAACCAAACAAAGGAAGAGAATTTTTTTAAACTTTCTCTTCCTTTTCCCTATTTTCCAAACAGAGCATAAAGGGGAGGAAGAAACTAATTTACAAAGGAAGTAAGAGTGGAAGAAACTAATTTACAAAGGAAGTAAATTCACCAAAAAGTCCAGAGATAAAAACCCATGGATGGTGCATGGATAACATGGCCATGTCTCTCTTTCACACTCTCAAAGGAAGAGATTGAAGGAATAAGGACTTAATTAAGGGCACCCTAGCCTAGCTAGCTTACTGTATGCGAGTACTTTGAATTAATTAGCACTCAGAGCTAAAGGGCAGGTTTTTGAATATTACAAAAAAAAACATGCACCAAACTTTCTAATCTCTTGTGTTAGAGTATCTTCTATCAAGAGATGAGAATTCTGTAGCTAGGAAGGTGGCCTCTGGACTGGAAGCAGCTCAAACCCTAATGTACTGAATGGGTGAAGTGTTCGGTACTTAAATGGTGAAGCTTTATATAGACACTCGAGTAGGCTCCATTCTGCTGACTTTTTGTCTAAATGACCTTTTTTACATTTCGTAATTAAGAAATTTCTTAATTTTTGAAAAAAATACTATACAACTAGTAAATAGACCAAAGACACAACGACAAACACTATTTGAGACCAAATTAAAAACTACTGTAAGAAGGAAAGACACCAACCAAAACAAACAACAACAAAGTGAAAACCGCCCAACCCATACACCTCCAAATTAACCTCGAAACCCAACTGAAAAAAGAAAAAAAAAGAAAAAAAAAAAAACAAAGCTTACTTCTGTAGAGAAAACCAAACAAATCGAAGCTTAGCAGCAGAAAAGCCTAAACTTGAAAGCTCAAAACTTTCAACAAAACACAGCACGCGGACGTACGCCCTTGTTAAAACAGCAGCCTAGAAGCAGAATACTAAAAGAACCAAAACAACAAACACCAAATCCGAACATAAAAATTGCACCACCATCACCGACGAAAACAATTAGGATTAAAATTCTAAAGAAAGAGAGACACCATCTACATTTTCAGCAAAATCACTATACTCCTTTTCAGCAATATCACCATGCTCCATTACAACAATTCTTAAGTTAAATCTTTCCTCTTCTAAATTTTACTCCCAATGAAACACCGGTATCCATCACTTTATGAGCTTACTTCAGTAAAATAGAGTTTCTGTTACGAATGTCAAAGGAAGATAAAGAATAAGAAGATACCTCCCTATCTTATTTTTTAAATTGACAGCTTTTATTGCAAGCTAAATAAAATGTAATTTCTTCTTTCTAATTTTCTTTTTGATCTATTCAACCTCATTTCCAATTTTAATATGGATATATGGATTGATCTCTCCAATTTTAATACGGCTTTCCAGTTTGAGGCAATTAAAAGGGTGGATGCAGTATATGTGATTTTTTAGTAGTCCTAAAGCACTGCCAAGTTGTGCTTCACGGACCCTTTTCCATAACGCATTGGTATGAGAGCCACACACCTTATGATGGAGCCTATATAAATGTCTAGAAAAGGGCCTTAAAACACTAATTGGCAGTGCTCCATGAGCGTGAAATAGTTTTTGATTCAAATAGGACTGTGCATTGGAATATTTCCCTTTTGTCACATGTATTTTGATTGAGATTGTATACGTGTTGATTATGAATATTTTTACTAAGATAATCAAAAAAGTCGTAGGGACAATGCCGACCTAAGCTAAACTTGAGGTGCAACCACTTTAATCTACGCTTTGTTGGTATCCCTTCTAATAGACCAACAAACGATCCCACTCTATGTCTTGACTCTAAGGAGTGCGCGCACATACAAGTGCACGTGGCTTGAGTAGGTTGGACTCTTGCCGAAAATGACTGAGTTATATGTATGAATAGTTAAGGAAAGCGGCAAACGTCGACATCCTTTCTTTGTGAACCTAATTACAATAAGTAAATGGTATAGCTGACTCGGCTACTACGTTCACGTATTCATGATGGCTGTTGGCGATGCAATCCTATGCTGGATTTGAGTGGGGGAGTTTTGGATTGATACGTTTTGTGGGAAAATGTTATGCGATATAGCGGAGGACGCAACGTTTCTAATAAATAATAGGAGTACCAATCTAAACAAGAATACTAAAGATGAATAACGTAGGGAAAGCATTAAACCAAGCACACAAGGACACAAGAGATTTATGTAGTTCACTACACACAGTGATGGAGCCAGAAGGGGGCCCGTATGGGCGGTCGCTCCTACAAGAAACAAAAACCTCTACTATTAAATAGAATAAAAGTCCCTATGAATTATATAAGCTCGCCCCTGCAAAGTATTTTGGAAAAAAAATTTACTCCTGCGTAGTAAAATTTCTAGCTCCATTCCTGACTACACAAGTTGTGTACCTAATCCACAAGGGGAATGGACTTATTAATCCACTATAATCAATAAGGATTACAAGCTCTAATCCCCTCTCACTGTATCTATTAGTCTCTCTGGGTTTTTCTCTCCAAACAAACTTATAAAACCCTAAAACTAAATAAAACGCACTTAAATAGGGCTGCTATCCATGCACGCTAGTTCGGACCACGACCCCGCTTATTCGCACCAAAGATGCTGGCAGTTGTAGGAGAACTTTCGAGGCGCTGGTTCGAACCAAGGGTATGCTCGTCCGAACCACAACCGGACGAGCAATACTGGGAGCTCCAAAATTTTACCGCTTGGGCTAGTCTAGACCACCATTTGCCTAGTCCGGACCAAAGATGTTGCAAACACCAAATTTGAAACCACACTCAACATAAAATGCCTTGTCTCGGTATAATGCTTACCGCATGCTCCGACTAAACCGACTCAAGTTTAAAATTGTAAAAAATAATGGAGATTGAGAAGAGAGAGTATGTAGTGCAGCATGAAGTGCTTGTTGGAAATTTTATGAATAAAATGAGCATTCAGAGAGTTTTCCGAGGCAACCGAAGAATCCAAATCCAAGTACGATAAACCTGGACGAAGTAGCTAAAGGGCCAGCGGTTACAGCTGGTTAATTCCCCTCATGAAATAAGGTTTATGGCACGAATTCGTTTCGACCGTTTTATGAGTTACGTATTTTCTGGAGTGCAACTCAAAGGTCTTTTTGTTATATATTCACATCCCGTATTCTTTGTTAAGTACCAGAATTTTGTGATTCCATACTCTTATCCTAAAATTCATTCTTTAATTAAGAGAGAGGCAGACACATGTTCAATTCGCCAACGCTGTCTTCGGTGGTGTTCCGGAGATAGTGGTTCAGGTGTTTTATTTTGGGAGACAGACATCAGTGCAACCTATAACACCCTAGGTAGATAGTGAATCTATTTTAAAGAGATTGTGGTATTTACAGGACTATGTTCGATTTTCAGCTCAATTATTTTTTATGTAATCTGTTTATTTAGTTTCTGCAATTTGTAATTCCGTTTATCATTATAATGGAAATTGTTCTTTTGAATTACATGTTATTGCCGTAATTTCCCAACAGTGCTTTGTGTGCTATGGAAGGATGTCATGCAACACGAAAAAATGCAAAGCCATTGGGGTATTTATTCCTGGCAAAGCAAGCACAAATCCATTGGGGTATAATTACGCTCTACAAAACAAAAAGGATAAACAATTAAAATTAGGACCCTTAATGGATTTCACCATTAAAAGTTAAAACTATAATAAGATAACACAACTTCAAAAACCAAAATTATTAGTGCTCAACAAATTGAGTAAAATTTTAAAATTTTGCATTACCAGATAAACTTGAAACAATCATTACTCTTCTATCATTTGTTAGTGATAAACAGACAAATTATGCTCATGTAACTAATTTTTTACTTATTTGGACTGATTTTCAATGGGAAAATGCTACAATGTTACTCCTTTATGGTGTATTTCAATTATAAATGTTATGTCTTCTAATGGTTTATATTACGATTTACGCCTTCTAATAGTTTATGTTATGGTAGGGGACACCGCAAAAAAAGTGAGTAATGGTTTATGTTACGCCGTGTAACATGTTACGCATTCTATTGATTTCTTGTTAGGGAAAACATTCTTTACACCGGCGGTGTAAACTAAAATTTCCTCCAAATCTATTACATTGCACCATGTGTCCAAACAGTGCTCCCAAAAGATAGAAAATGGACACATGGTGCAATGCAATCGATTTGGAGAGAACTTTAGTTTACACTGCCGGTATAAAAAATGTTCTCTCTTTTCGTCATGCCTTTGTTAGGACAAGGGGTTGCTGCTGTGCAGCGGGTGCACAACACTTGCTGTGCCCCATCCGAGCCGTCCATTGCTCGGATGGACGGCCCAGATTTCACCTCGGCACCCTTACATCCGAACCGTTGATTGTCATGCGTGTAAGATGAAATTTGGGCCGTCCATCCAAGTAACGGACGGCTCGGATGGCGCACAGCACCTGCTGTGCATGGGGCTGCACAGCAGCAACCCCAAATCCCCTTTGTTATGTCTTTTAATGATTTTATTGGAGTAACATTGCAAGATCTTCTTTTCAATGTATCTAAATGTAGGGATAGATCCATAAATGAATAAGTACTATACGTAACTTTTTGGGGATCTATTTTCAACAAATTTTAGGGGCCAAGGCGAAAGTCTTGCTTGTCTTTACTCGAAGCTGGTACTGCGATTCACTTTCAGAGGTTACCAACAATAGCATAAGAGCTAGCATAGGTTTGAATCAATTTAAGAGCTAACATAATGCTAAGTTTCAATCAATTTACGAGCTAGCATAAAATTGAATTTAACGTTTAGATAGGATACTTTGACAGTTACATTTACCTTCACGTTTTCATATATACTTTAACGGTTAACAACCTATCAAATTAAGCGTCACATTTAGTGCTTCTAGAGCACCTTCATATAGTACTTTAAGGCTGTCTTTAGATGGTGAGAGAAGAAATGGGAGGAATCTCCATTAATGGTGAGAGAAGAAAAGAAAGGAGAGGGGTTTCTCACTGCACCATCCAAACAACCCTAAGAAATCACTTTCTCTCCCTCCCATTCTTGTCATCTCTCTTATCTCTGGCGACCTCAAAAATCATTTTTAGTGTGCTTGGGGCGCCATTATGTTGTGTAATAATATTCTTTTTTCTCTACATATTATGTGAGAATCAAAACTCAATGTATAGGTCTCACCTAAAAATGTGATAGAAAAAGGGTGTTAGGATACCAAGTGGGGATGCCCCATGGTTAGTTACTTATAAACAAGCCTCAATTCACTAATTTCCACCTAGAAAATATCTTGTGATACAAAATGATGATTATTATCGTAAATGCAAGTAAAGCGGGACTTCTTTTTACATTTGCACTTATTTCTTTTCGTAAATCTATCAATAACTCATCTCTTTTGTGTTGAAGATAATTCGTTGAGAAGTAAAAGTTGAATTATTTTACTTATGAAAAATAGGATGTCTAAAACATAAAATTAATTGATTTTTCTCCATAGCTATTTTATATAATGTAATAGTTAAATAATTTTCAAATAGGAATATATGTTGAAGAAAAATTTAAAAGAAAATCAAGCAATGTTCGCTTCTTAAAGAAGAGATGGATACACCCTCCGTCCCAATTTGAAATTAAGTGCAATTTTCAAACTAAAAAATAATGTACTTGCAAAAATAATTTATAATCAATGTGGATCTTGTTTGATAGATCTCATTAAAAACTTTAATACGGTGCAAAAAAAATTCAGAAATTATTTTGATAAATACATTAATTTTTAGTTTGAAAATTGCACGTAATTTCGTAACGAGCAAACAAATTGGGACAGAAAGAGTATATTTTTTACCCACAACAAAGAGGTTTGTGCCCCACTAATACAAATTTCTGGCTATGCCAGTGCTCATAAATGCCATACAGTTTGAAGCTAAAAGGGACAAAAACTTTACAACCGCCTTAAATGCCGAACAGACAAGTAGTGTTCAACCTCTTGTCTTGAAGTGAAATGCCGTACCAACTCTGCAACCCAAGGACAGTCTCTAGGATGATTTTATAGATGCAAGCGTGGCTCCATATTTTCTGTTTAGCCCAGTCTTCTCTTTCACTTCGAAAATGAGAGACATGCACAAATTGGGTGGATTCGGATGGAACCAAAACTGTGAAATATTGGATATTTTTACCATTAATGAACGAATCAGCTAGGCAGTTATGTACACCACAAATACCATTAATTTCATCAAATATGTTTGTTTTCTTTCTTTGTTCGCATTCTGGGTCAAAATGAATTGAAACAAATTTATTCTATACTCGATAAGTATAAATACGCGATAATCTCTTTTTGTGTGAAAGGAAAATCATGAATTGGTAATGTCAACATTATGTGCACCAATCTTGGATATGTCTGTCATTTTTTTTCCCGAATAAAAAAAAAAACAACAAAAATTGCAACTATCCATTTGCATCAGGAAATTGTATTGCAATCTATCATGGATGAATAGATATTGATGTCCCATGACGCAATTCAATTCAAAGGCAGGCATCCAAGAAACCACTAAAAATTGGGGCAACTCCATAATTTTTAGTAGCAGGCCTGAGTAGGGAGCATTTTAGCCCAATAGAAAAAATAAAATAAAAAACCCAATAGAAAAAGGTTTTATTACGGGCTGGTCCACAAAATAAATATTTATTATCATTAAGGTCATTCACTTTTTTTAATTACCATTAAGGTCAATCACTCTTTTTGGGATTTAGGTTTATGATGCACTTTCTATATAGGATTTTTGTGGTTTAGGCACTTTCATAGGGTACCCGAGGATTTTAGGCACTTTGATACGGTAGCCTAGGATTTATAGGGTACCCTAGAGTTTACTTCCATAGGGTACCCTAGGGTTTAGGTTTATGGTGCACTTTCCTATTATAGGGTTTTAATGGTATGGATACTTTCATATGGTACCCTAGGATTTTAGGCACTTTCAGTAGGGTTTAGGCACTTTAGCCATTTTCATAGGGTACTCTAGGGTTTAAGTTTAGAGTACCCTAGGGTTTAGATTTAAGGTACTCTAGAATTTAGGTTTAGAGTACCCTAGGGTTTAGATTTAGGGTACCCTAGGCTGAAATTTTTCCAATAAACTTTAACTCTTCGCTGCCTCCAGAATCTCCTTTGCCACTTGGAACGCAGGCACGCAGCCTTGGTGAGTTCCTTTGAATCTAGTTGTGTCTGTTCCTGCGCACATGGGTGGAGTAGGAGTTATTGGTGCTTTTTACAATTTTTGGTGGAGTGCGTGGGAACATGCCTCCTCTTTTGGACCGGCCGGTGTTTAACCCATAGAAAAACTAGAAAGGCCTAAACAATTTTAAAGAGCATTGGGCCTAAACTAAAACAAAACCTTTTGATCCAACAAAATATTAAAAAATTAGTTTTAAAGTCACCACACACCGAGATGGCCCAAAATTAGGAAATAAAAGGAAAAGTTAACGTCTGTGATTAGTGTATAATTTATTCATTGTATAATTTCTTTACTTCAATTATTAATTTATCATAAGGTATCACATATGTTAATGGGGTTTTTTTTTGGAAAGGCTGTTAGTGGGGTGTTATGTGTTTTGTAAATGAGTTAAAAGAACCATTAAGTTAACACGTGCTTGACACAATCTCATCCATCAA
Source organism: Gaultheria prostrata (assembly GCA_036023075.1). Classification (NCBI taxonomy): domain Eukaryota; kingdom Viridiplantae; phylum Streptophyta; class Magnoliopsida; order Ericales; family Ericaceae; genus Gaultheria; species Gaultheria prostrata. The sequence continues at coordinate 12,778 of JAXBDA010002511.1, forward strand.
TAACTTTCTTCCCTTTTTTTTTATTGCAAAAGAAACATTTCATTCATCAGAGTTAAAAATGAAATCGATACAATAAAAAAAGAAAAGTATTAAAAATGAAGCTAATAATCCTCTGGAACACATCAATCGTCTCAAAAATTGAGTGTTCACTTCATGTTCTCTAACTCCATTTTTGGACTCACAACGGTGTACGACGTCGTAGAGAAAAGTGTTCAAGGAAAAAATAAGTTTGATCGAATATCAGTAGATATCTAAACAAATAGTGCAAATTAGATGGTTTTTGTGATTTTAGACTAAAATGGTCCATTTTATTCAAAAAAAAATATGCGGTGGTCCCTTCACTCTATTATTGTATTTGATTAGCTGGGGTAACTATGAGGGATTAGTAGAACTTTATACTATTTTGGCTTTTTTCCTATTGTGATTGCTGTTGGGAAAATTATTCGAGTGTTGTGATTTTAAGGGCACAAGTTTTAGGTTAGGCCTTGGGCACTCCAAATTCTTGGGCCGGCCCTGTTCAAAGCCTTCCCCTTTGTTGGCATTATAGGAGTACGTCTAGAGGTGAGGATGGATTGAATTGATCCAGTTTCATCAAAAAAAGAACCAATTTACATTTTACGGTTTCAAGAATTTGAAAACCAAACCAGCTCATAAAGTTTGTGGAACCAAATCAACCTGAACCATTTAACCATGATTTGATTCCGGTTGGAACCATGGTTCTATTGTAGATAGCATAATTACAAACTAGCTAGTTCGTACATAAAAATAACAAAGTATAACTTGTCTTTAAAATTAATCAATTTGAAATTACTGTAATAACAACCATGATACCACCATAAGTCACTAGGATTGTCAAAATCCATCAAAACACAAGTTTTATGATAAGTTTCCAAATAAGCTTAAAAAAAGGAAAATCACTAACAAATAAGGGAAAATTTCAAAAAAAACCCCAAACTTTGACCTCAATTTTTCAGAGACTCCTGAACTTCAACAAACTTCATTTACACTCCCAAACTATTACTCCATTAGTCAATTTACCCCCTACCGTCCACATCCGTTAAATTGATAACGAATTTTCCTAACAGAGTTATTATTTCCGTCATATGCTAACAAAGTGTTCTCTCTCTCTCTCTCACACACACACACACACACACACACACACACACGGTGCTTTTATTACCGTCACAACCAAAACCCATTTCATAATCGTTTTTCTCAAACCCACCTTGGCCCCTGATTTCCCCTTTTCTTGGCTAGTATTTCCCCCTTAATCACTTCACAACCGACCCAAATACTCCAAAACAGTCGATTGTTTCTGATTAATCCTCCTAGTTGCATGAAGAAGCAGAGCAGTATTTTCACTCTTACAACTACAGTGACTCTTCAACTTCACTGTAGCCGACCACTGCGATTTCCCGACCTCCAGGGAGGAGACAAAACATGCGTGTTTCCATGGGCATTTCTTGGGATTGGAGATTTCAACTGATCTGGATCTGGATCTTTGTTCTCAACATTAAGATGATTAATCTTCATCTCCTTTTCTTTGGAAAAGAGAGAGAGAAGCACTTGAACTTCCCAAAGTAGGACATGCTCGAGTAAAACCAAAGGAAAAAGAGATGGGTTCATCCCTTTATTATTGCCTGCTGTTCCCTCTTCTCCTTTTTCTGATTCTTTTTTTTCTTTTATCGGCATTCTATTTCTAATTCTAGTTCATCATCCCAATGCTCTTCTTCCTCACAAAACAAAGTATCATCTAACAAACATGACTGGATGTATTGCCATCTTTTTTCGGGAAAAAGAGATTTTAATTTGTTGCTTATTACTGTACAAAAGAGAAAAGGAAAGTGGGCCTAATTTCTCTCTTTCCTCTGTCCTACTGGTGTTTAAGAGAGAGAGAGAAAGAGAGAGAAAGAGAAAGAGAAAGATAACTCTGTTGCCACACATAACGGGAAGAATGACTCTATTAGGAAAATTCGTTATCAATTTGATAGATTTGGACCGGGGGGGGGGGGTAAATTGACTAACGGAGTAATAGTTTGGGAGTGTAAATGAAGTTTGTTGAAGTTCAGGAGTCTCTGAGACATTGAGGTCAAAGTTTGGGGGTTTTGAAATTTTCTCAACAAATAATACCAATTAGCAAACAATGGAACTATATGGGCTTTTCCATAAACGACTATTTCCTCTTTTCTTCTACATGGAACCCACCCACCATCCTTCTTTTTAGCATGAGATCCTCCTCCTTACACAAAAAAAGGGTAAATTTTCACTAACATCCCCTGAGGTTTCTGACACAAACAAATACATTCCCTGAAGTTTTTGAAATGACACTGACCTCTCATACTTTACCTGACACGGCCAAAAGACCCCCTGACGTTAGTTTTCAATGGATTGCGTCAACATTTGCATGAAAAGTACCAAAATACCCTTATTAATACACTTTAATGTCACTAAATTAATGCTCTTAATGCTAAAATTGCCCTCATCTAATACTTCTACAACCAAAGTCAATTGTTCCAACCTATAACTAAAATTCCGAACACTTCTTTTACTACAAATTATGCCGCCATTTTTTGTATATAATAAATATACATATTTTTCTCTCAATTTCCTTCACAATATATATATATATATATATGCATTTTTTTCTTCCAATATCTAAAGCATTTTTTTTTTACATCTTCACATTTATCTCAATTGTGTTACAAACTTATACTTTATTGTTTTGATTTAATTGATGTTGTGAGTAACAATAATTGGGAACCTGGACATCACCACGTAAAATAAAATTTTGCTCTCCATGTATAGCGAAATAAGCACGTGTATATATTAAAAAAACATAAACTAAATTTGAGAAAAGTTTGGTAAAGACAAAAAAAATCCACTTTTTATCACAATTTTTTATTATTTTAAATTCTCTCGTCGAAACGAACAAATACTCCACAAAACAATTATACAAAATTGTAACACACAAACCAAACCAAGCCAAACCAAATCGAGCCTTATGTCCGAAATCAATTGGGGTTGGCTACATGAATCCTTGTCCTTCATTGAGCTTTGTCAAATGTTGCTTGCTCACTTAGACCTAGTAGACTCAAATCCTTGTGCACTACTGCATTTAATGTCAATTTGGGTCTTCCCCTCCCCGAAGCGTTGTTACCCAAAACTATCCTATCCGCTCTCTTAACTACTGCATCTGCAGGTCTACAATAGACATGCCCAAACCACCTGAGCCTATTTTCCCTCAACTTCTCCTCTATCAGTATTACGCCTACCATCTCGCGGACTTTTTCATTTCAAATTTTTTTTTTTTGGGTAACATAGGCAAACAATAATTGCAAAAAGATTATTAAGTCAAATCGTGCCCAAGTGAAGGGGATAGTTTGGTGGAGTTTAAGAGACAGAAAAACCAATGGTGGTATGAGGTGGCGATCGCCAGGTAAAAACAAGGACAAGAGTGGAAAAAAAAAAGCATAAAAGGTTGAGTCTCTTCATGCCATTTTGCAAACAAAATTAAATAAAAAAAGTCCATGAGCATAAACTTTCTTTGCATTTATTTGTTTAAATACGAAATAGGGATAACTAAAAAGAAGTTTTTTACATAATCGTCGAAAAGTAAAATCCTATAAAGCCCCCGAGTGATGCAAAAAAATTTATGCATAATTCCGACTTTAATATGAGATTGATCCACACGAATCTATTTTTTTTATTTCATTGATCATTTTGTTTGGGACAAAAATAAAAACACTTGTCGAAAATTACAAAAATATTTGGCAAAATAATATGAATATACCTAGTGGTGTTTAAGAAGATTTGATGTGTGATTTCAAGAACCAAGTATGTGCAAATTTTTTAATTTGTTACTCCCTCTGTCCCTTTTTAAATGTGTGCTTTGGGAAACGTGTATTTTTTAGGACGTAAAAAAATGTATTTCTACTCAAAATTTTTGAATTTTTTTTGCACCAAATTAAAGTACTCTTTGAGCACTTTAATTTGGTGTAAAGAAAGACATAAAATTGTATAGAAAAATACATATTTTAGGGGTTTGAAAATGCACGTATTCCCATTGTACACATTTAAAAAGGGACGGAGGGAGTATAAGGGTATTTTGGTACTTTTTGCGCAAATATTATCGCCATTTGTGGAAAACTAACGGCAAGGGAGTGTTTTGGTCGTGTCAGGTAAAGCATGGAAGGTCTGTGTCATTTCAGAAACCTCAGTGGAGATATCTGTTTGTGTCAAAAACCTCGGAGGAGGTTAGTGAAATGGAAACATAAAAAAGATTGACCAATCACTAACAAGTGGAGTAGTACCAATTAACAATTAACTAATAAAAAAACTCAGTAGTTTCGATTTTCTTTGTTTGGGCCTGTAAGAACTTTTGAAGTTTAGGCCCAAGGATTTTTGAAACGTCAGACTCATCATCGAATGATCAAAACGTCCTCAAATGCAAATGATCAAACCCGTTGATTATTTTTAGAATATTTTTCGAGTACACTTATAAAATTTCAGCTCTGTCGGATAAGTTCAAGTGCATGATCAAATGTTCACTTTTTGATTCAGAATTTAGGATCCTGGACTCTGAAAATGGACCCATTTTCACCCGGATTTGCTAAGCTAACGACCCTCCCCCTGATTTGAGGCTACCCGAATTTGCAAATCCCCCCTAAAATTTGGTATCCAAATGCCTCATTAGCCGTAGGACCGGGGTTTGCAAGTCAAGGCAGGTGCAAATCCGGCATCCAAACTGGATGTAAAAGTTAGGTAACATTCATTTACATTTTAGACACATTGAAAATGAGTCCATTAAATAAGTAAAAGATCAGTTGACACTAATCTTGATTAAAAAAAAAACCCATGACGTAAGTCCGACTTTTATGGAGATTACAAGAATTGAACTATGAATCAATGAATTATCTGAAGAACACAACAGAAAACTAGAGAGAGAGAGAGAGATGTCTCTGTATTGGGAGAGATGCATGGTGAGAATAGCATTCTCAGCATCTATAATAGTAGCACAATATGGTGGATTGTTTTGGATCATTAGGGCACAATTCTGTGTTCAATGTGTGTGTATTTCGTGTGTGTTTGATTTGGATCCTCGGGGCACAACAGATTGGTCAATTAGTCTAGTTTGAAAACTTAATAAACCTCAACAATATGTTTAGGCCTGGCATGTTTATCATGCGGGCAGCTTGAAAATGAGATTTCTTTTGATTTTATTAATGTGTGCAGCAGTACAACATATCTCTATGCATGACCATGTGAATTTTGAAGTGTGATCTTACTCGAATACAAAATTTTCTCTATAACTCCTGATTCTCTGCACACTTGATATAATCCTAGATTATATTAGGATTACAAGCAAAATGTAAGGATATGTTAGCGGTGGAGCTTTGGGTTCCCATTATTTGTGTAGGGTAATTAGAGCCAAAAGGACAAAATAGTCGAGCTGTTGTATCCTGGAAGAAAATGGCCAAATAGGAGTTCTCCTGCATCGGGTGGTCGAGCTTTTTCCAACAATACAGGGCTTGAATCTCCTTAAAGAGATCGTAATATTTTTGCCTCGGTCCAATATTTGCGTAAATCCATTATTGTAGATAATTGTGTAGTATGCACTGTTCTTTACTTGATGTAAGTGGATATATGTAGTCATTGAATTATTAATAATAATGGATGAGGCGGTCTTCGAGTGGGCGAATTTGGCTACTAACCAAATTTGTCTAAACCATGGTGTGTTCTTGTAATTTGATCATAGTTTAATTTATTGACTCAATGTTCTTTTTTGGTATAAAAAAAAAACCATGCCAAGGCCTTGAGCAAGGCCCAAAAGACCCGGGCCTCGGATTTTGGGGCAACAAAGGGGCGCCCTTTAGGAATAGTTGTACATAATAATTTTTCTGCAATATAAAGATATGCATGCTTTACTTGGTGCAATGGTAGGGTGAATGTATTTCACCCTTTTTATCCGAATCTTTTCCTAGCATTTTCTTTGTATGTATTTATTTGTTAAAAAATATTCTAGCGCAGGAATTTGAAGCTACCATGTATTGAACATGTGTCAAAAACAACCAGAGGTGACTTCTACGCTGTTGGAACCAAAGCACAATATGGACTAAAAAACTTATATGGACAAATTATTCCTCTATGGTTATTCAATTGCAAAAATATATTGGGTACGACTTGATGATTGGGTCTAGGACACCTAAATTTCTTGGACCGGCCCTCGTAAAGACCACCAACATATGGCAATCTATGGGTATCTGAGGGCCATTTATTGAAGTACATATCGATCCACTTATTCTACCGTTTACAATAGTTATATATACCAGTAAATATAGAACACTTTGGCCCGTCTCGAACGTAAATTTTGACTCCACCTTGCTTTCACAAACATACTTATTGCAGTATATTGCTCAATCCTTGTAACTAAACTTGGTTATAGGCATCTCTTTGTCCTTCGCCCCCCCTGATTTGGTCAATAAAATTTTGATCTTTTGTCTCCTTAATTTCAGAAAAATCGACCAAAGAAAACGCTGGAGGCGACGTCTCATGAACCCTGTTGGTGCCAACATTATGTTGTGTCTGCTCCTCTAGGACTTTGTTGCAGTACTTGTAGAATACGTAAAGAGTCATTTGAACTATCCCAAAAACAAATCCAAGAGTGTTTGGAAGCTGCACATAATTTACAAAACGATTAAGGAATTTCGAAACATCAATTGATCAAGCTTTATTAACATTGATTTGTGTTGGATATGATTTTGAAGATATTGACTCACATAGACGTAGAAGTCGTTTACCAATAATCCATAAAAGAACCACGCAACAGCATTCAGTGTGAGAAAAAAGGATAACGAGAATGGCATGAACTCTACACTTTTTGTACGTATGACCTTTTTCTGCAATGTAAAATAACAAAGTTAGCATGAGATGTAGAGAAGGCAATTAGACATGTTTTGTTGCATCTTAAGTATTCTTACCATAATGCTCAAAGGTGCCACAAACACACCAACACCAAAAGCAAGGCCTATCCATCCTAGTAGTCGGACCCGATTGGATCCTTTTGTTAAGAAATAAGAGCAAACGTAAATCAACGAAAATCCTCCCAAATTGAAGAGAACAAGAATCTTCAAAGTCTTCATCTGCACCAACATTACCATGAGAATTAAGAAAAATAGATTTCAAGCTCAACATAATCGAGTCTTTTTTTTCTTTTTCTTTTTTACTTAAATAGCTTACCCGGGCTCTCTTTGGTGCATATGCAATGTAGATCGCGATGTAGGTTATCTCTAGAACACACCCGATCGAGTTGATGGTGATAAGAGGCGTAGAATTTGTCTTGACCAACGCGTAGTATATCCACAACATACAGCTAAAAAGCGCAACCAAATATGGGATTGATTGATATCCCTGGGCAGATTTCTTCTTAGCAATCTCATAAAATGTCGGTCTGCAAAGTAATAAATTACATTTTTTAATTAGTCAATCGTTTGACCTACCAAATTGAACGTTATCAAAACCAAGGAAGATCAATCGATAAACTTACATCGGGGCAAGAAATACCATGAAGGAGATAATGTTACCTGCGCGCAACGGAGTTTTTAAGAGGAAAGAGTTAGTTCTTGACGTACAATAGAGTCTTCCAACAAATTAAGATATTGGTGAAAAGTAAGAACGAAAAGAAAATACTGAATTACGAGAGTAATAGTTACACACGGAGGAACAATTTTCATATATCCCCAAATTCTTTGCTCAATTTATTTTTATTTATCTATGGCTACGGATAACATTGTATTGAAGTAATTGTCAATCATTATTGTGCTATGGTAATTTCTCATCGAACACACACACACACACACACACATCGTGTATCTCCTTCCATTTCCAATGGGTAACTTCCCGGAAAAGAAGATGACGATAATTTTTCGCCTTGATCTGTGAAGAAACGGTAGGACCTGAAACTAGCACATGTCTGTTTTTTATTTTCTTCCTCTTTTGTCATGCCAAACGCGTGCTATATGTGGTAAATTACCTTTCATTGAAATAAAACCAATCGATACAGACACGATCACCGTGACATACCCCTGGAAAAACAAACACAAAAACTAATTGTGAATGAAAGTAAACTCACCTAAAAGTCCAGAGATAAAAACCCATGGATGGTGCATGGATAACATGGCCATGTCTCTCTTTCACACTCAAAGGGTGGAAGAGATTGAGGGAAATAGGGACTTAATTAAGGGCACCCTAGCTTACTGTAATCTTTGAATTAGAAATGCCATAATACTCAGAGCTTAAGGGGCATTATATATTTACATGGTGTGAAAGATTACTGTTACAATGCTTAATGAAGATGAGAATTCTCTTGGTGAGAAGATGCCGTATGGAAGCAACTCAAACCCTAATGTATGATATGAAAGAGTGAAGTGTTTGGTACTGTTGAGACTTGTGACTCATATGGAGAGGAACTGAGAAGTTCTAATGAAGACCAGATGCGAAAAGGAGCGGAGCTACTGAACGGATTTTACCGTGGACGTACCCGGATTTTAAGGAACCACGTAAAATCTTTGCTATTGTATTATTTACTGTTTGTTGTGTTCTATATTATTTATATGTGATTGATTTAGCTCTAACAGATACTTACAATGTTAAAGCTTTATCACTCGAGCTTTCGTTTAGTTGGAAATGGCTGTTAAAGCACAGTTAATGAGACAAAAATCAAATGATGAGGTAAAGGGAAATAAAGAATAAGAAGATATCTCCCTATCTTTACGATAATTGCTTAAATAAAATAGAGTTTCTGTTACGAATGTCAAAGAAAAATAGAGAATTATATCTACCTAAATTTATCTTTTAACTTCACAGCTTTAATTTATCCCAAGCTCTTGAATTTCTCCAATTTTAACATGGCTTCATGGATTGATCTCTCCAATTTTAATATGGCTTTCCAATTTTGAGACAATTAAAAAGGTGCATGCCATATATGAGCAATAATTTTGTCAAGTGGTACTCCACGTCACACATTGGTATGGAGTTGATAACAATGTCTGGTAGAGAAATGTCCTAGCTAGAGCACCACGTGACAGGACTCAAGAACATTAAATAGTTTTTGGCTCAAATAGGAATGTGTATTGGAATACTTCCCTTATTTTGTTACATGTATTTTGATTATGAATATTTTCACTACGATAACGAGTTTTCAAAAGAATAGTATGGGCAGGGCCAACCTAAGCTAAACTCCAGGTGGAGCCGTTTTATCCCCATAAAATTTACAAATTGTAAGGACCCCTCCTACTTTGGTACCTTTTATAGTAGACCAACAAAAAGAGTATCATCTTTAATTTTCACTTTAGACTCCCAGAAGTCACAGCTAGGTGTATCATATCACGGCACCATGAGAACTCTTTTTTCATAGAGCTCCGGTGCAACTACCGTTTTTTCTTCAGGTGTTTCTATTAGATAACAAAGGCCTGTTTTCACGCAATTCAATTAATCTTGGAATTTAATAAGTTTATGACTAAGACAAGTTTTTAAGGGGTCCAAGGTTTGAAATCTTGGAGAGATTCGATCTACAGGGTATATAAATAGAGGTGTTGGTACGTCATCAGAGTAAATAGCAAGGGTCAATTTTGATTCTCACTGTTATCGACGTGGCAGTTGTCTGATGACCAGAACCTTGATATTTTTGGAAAAATAGGACCCTTAAGATATTTTACAATTTAAATTATAAAAAGACGAGTCACTTCAAAAACCAAAATTATCAGTGCTCAACAAAGTAAAATTGTAAAATTATGCATTACCACAGAAACAATCATTACTCTTCTTATATTGTCTATAAATAAACATACAAATTATGCTCATGTAATTACTAGTTTTTTACAAATTAAGCAAATTTTTTGAGGGCCAAGATGAAATTCCTGCTCGTCTTTCCTCAAGGCTGGTACTACGATTCACTTTCAGAGAATTACGAACAAGAGAATACTAACAAGAGTCAATGTTTAAGCCACATTCCACTAACTCATAGTAAAAGTCAAAAAATCAGTTTATTATCAAAATTGAGACAATCATTCTCTCATAATACATCACATAAAAGACGTGAAAAGCCAAAGTGCTCTTAGAGAAACGTAGTGCTCCAAGAGTCACTACAGCAAATCATATTACACCAATGCCGACTAAACATTTAGTCGGCTGAAGTGGAATTTTCGTCGCAAATCATTAGTCGGCACTCTCGTCTTTAACACATTCACATGAAATCCATACACTTAGCCATAGATCTGTGTGAATTTGTACCGATGGCAGCCCTTGGAGCACTTATAAGTTTTCATGATTGTATATGTAGACGTATAATTCCGTACTTCTTTAATTTCATGAAAATGAGGACGTGAATGACTATTTGTCACGTAGCGCTTTAGATTTCTTCTATACCACACGTACATTCGTGTGATCTTCTCACGAAATACTAGACACTCATACTAATGTGTAGCGGGAAAGGACTGTGGAGCGCGCACTACATGACGGTGGGCAATGAGTAATCACTCGTTTGTTAAATCGTTCTCCTGTCGGCCTTGCAGTAAAGAAGAAAAGCAGGAATTGGGGGGATTCGGCTGGAGTGTATTTGGTAATTCTAGTGGACGAATTAGCACAAATACCATCAATTGCATCCTTTACGTTTGTTTCCTTTCTTTGCACGCAACCTGGGAGATGAAAGGTTACAACAGATCATCTCTTTTTAAGTGAAAGGAAAACAATGAATTGGTAATGTCAGAATTATTTTTTATTTTTGAGAAACGAGAATTTTCATTTCATTGCAAAAGTTGAAATCCAGCTAGAACGGTATACAGAGTACAATGGAATTGACTTAAACGGGGAGGGGGAAGGGATCACTGTACATATATGTATACCAAATCTTTTTCTCTCCGAATCAAAAAATTGTATTCCAACATACCATAGATATAATTAAATAGATATTCATATTCCATGAAGCAATTCAATTCGAAGCCTTCCCCTTTGCTGGTGCAGTAGGAGTACGCCTACGGATGAGGATGGACCGAATTGATTAGCTTCAGGGATGACGCTCCCAAACCGAGACCTGGAAAATTGTGGGCACTTGGATGACACTCACTGGGCACGTGGCCGAAGCCACTTTTTCTCACAGCATTAATCCATATTGATATCTCAAACTGACCTCCGGGTCAACTCACAGGTCGGGTCCTTTCAGCCTGAACCAAAACCACTAAAACCAAATGTTGGGCCTACGCATTGGGCTATACAGAAAGGGTGGGCCATCGGTTTAGCCCACAGACGTTTGGCCCGTCAAGCTATTTATCAACTCTGCATATTGATAGGATGAGATAGAGTCAGGTTCGGCCCACTACAGATTACAAATAAAAAATTTTAAAGAAAGAGGATTTGGCTGATCAGGAATCAACCCAAAAAGTTTGAACTCTTTTGTTACGAGGTGATCAACTGTGGATATCGTACTAGGTGGAGAGTTCATTAATTAGTACAATAAAATCTGGATGAAAAAACGGAAAGGTCTCCGTATCGGAAGTATCGTATGTCTTATTTGATTAGGATAATAAAAATTTAACTTAGCGTATCTCGTTCTCCAATGATAATCATGATTTTTTGTTAATCTAATGATCTTTTTAAGGTTGGCTAATTTCCTCTGCACATAGTTGGGTAGGTGTACCAACATTCAGCCCATGTGTGAAAACCACTTACAACTATTCTTAAATTGGTACCCCTTAAGTTAGGGCTATATAAAACAAAACCAATTACTAAGGGGCCGTTTCGTAACGTTTTTGTTTTCTGTTTTTTGTTTCTAAAAAATTAAAAGTAGAATCATGTTTATTGTTTATAAAAACAAAAACAAAAAAACATGTTTGGTAATAAAATTTATGTTTTCTGTTTTTTGTTTTTAAACGACCATGTTTTGAAAACAAAGCAAATCACCTTTTTTTGTGTTTTGAAAATTTTCAGAAATTTTGAAAACGTTTTTATTAAACACAAAACATACTTAAATAACTTACCAAACACATTTTTGTTTTTCAGTTTTGAAAAAAATTGAAAACAAAAACAAAAAATAAGAAACAAAAACATTACCAAACGCCCCCTAAGCTATTCGAGTTCGAGATCATGTTGTTGCAAAAACAAACTAGTTAACTAGCTTGATCATATTTTAATTAAAGCCACTAATATTGGTTCAAAATACAATGTTTAAAAAAATCGAGGTAGCTTCAGGAGGCTCTCGATTAAAATTTATTTGAGATAGCTCGCCTCGTAAAAAAAAATCAAACTTGAGTACTCAAACCAAACTCGAAACAATTTACTGTTCGGCTCGTTCGTCTCGTCTGTCAACCCTTTTACAAAGATATTTTGTATATTCTTGGGGAGATTTCCGAGCAACTTGTTGAGTGGGGGCTTAACGAAGCAAATTTGTACGCATGTAATGGAGCATTGTTATCTTTTTCCCTTTAATGAGAGAATCGCGAAGCATCCTTAAGAAGCTTTTTATTGATTGCATTTAAAAAAATGTACCCTTTATGATCCGTTATCCCCATCAATCTTTTCTTTCACCTTATTATGTTTTTCTTTAGCGGGTCATATCCGCTTATAATCTTTTACGCGTTAATTATGGAGCAGACACGTTGCGCATGAATATTGGATACTGTTTCCAATCACTCACAGTACTTATATTTTTTTGGAAAAATGTACTCTTATGTGTACATACATATGCAGTGGTGAACGCATGATTAATTATGCAGGAAGACTGAATTACATATATTCATAAATTAACAACAAAATATCATCATCATATGCTAATAATATGTATAACAATTTTGAGAAGACCTTTTTCATAATTTGTATAAATAAAACCTAAAAATAGTACTACTAATGCGATAATTGGGAGGTGTGCGGGTACTCGGGCCCTCGCATAGTCACATGCAACCCCTCTGTCCACCCCTAGATGAGCGGACACACATAAAGGCAAGAGAGGTCAACTGACCTTACTGGATTAAAATTCCTTATAGACATGTACATATATCTTTTGACATTTTGATAAATTTGCCCCAAAATCCTATATATTCTATTCTCTAGATCTTGCTCCACGTAACATCAAATATTTACATCCTTGCCCAAATGGTTCATTGAATCTCCCATGATCCTTTTTTTTTTTTTTTTTTTTTTGTGATCCCACCATTTTTTAACACCTCACATGAGAAAAAGTGGGACATACCACTTTTTGCTTGTATAGTATTGAATAATCCCTCCTTGGTTTAGTATTCTAATATACTCCCTCCGTCCCATTTTGATATTTTCATACAAAAAGACGTGTAATTTTTTGACCGAAAATAAAGTACTTCCGAATTTTTTCTCACCAAATTAAAGAATTAATGGAGATCTTTAAGTTGGAACGAAGAAACTCGAAAAATCATAGGCGAAAATACGTTAATTTTATGTTTGAAAAATTTGCACGTACTTTCGTAGAGGACCAAAATGGAACGAATGAAATATATATACTATAGATTCTTGAGTGTGATAAATCCTGCGTTTGCCCCCGTGCTCCTGTATGCATGAACTCTCAGTTGTGTGGGATTTATTGTAAATATGAGACAGTTCAGCAAACATATATACTACACCTTCGAAGTAAGAGAGATATCCACGAGAGCCTAACCACCGTTGAGATTCATGTAATGGTGAAAATTTGAGAAAATTTTGGGTGCAAATAGGGTATGGGTGATGTAGTGCCCCTTCGTCGCATCCGAGCAGTCCAAAAGTGAAACACACTTTTTTTTTCTTTTCTTTTCTAATTTTTTTTAAATCCGGACGGCACTTTCAATCCGGACCGTCTATTACATTATTGGACGGTCCGGATGTGCCGAGAGGGTACCACCCCGTTAATGTACGTACCCCCAATTATTGCCCAAAAAAAGACCCTATTCACGTGGCTCAATATATATCACACGCGCACGCATGAGTCATGTACCCGTTGCATGCTCTTCACGGAAGTTGGTAAGCTACGTGTTCATGTTGAACCTTCGTCACAATACTGGAGAGCATACCACCCCACTTGGACTTTCGATCGCCGGCTAAGGTCAAAATCCCACAATTGTTTCCGAGTTTCAAAAATAGAAAAAGTTCACTAGTTTTATTGAAATGATTTCTTGAGAAAATTGTGGTTGGGAGGGACCTATAAAGAGGGCAAAACAAGAAAAAAGAGAGAGGGCGACTGTACGTACATGACATGACTTGTGTTTTTTCTCTTGTCTAGGGGGGGATTTGGGGTTACCTGAGTTTCAACAGAAAGTTTTGGGGCACACCCACTCAGTTACATACCAGTCACACCTACTAGTATGAGACCTGTTTCGAGATCCCATACGAGTGATCGGAGTTGTTCAATTTGTTTAGATATTTTTTTAAGGGTTCTTATAAAAACCAGCTCAATTAGATACCGGTAAAGGCTCGATTGATTTATTAAAGTTTCAGTTCCTGAATCGAACAGATCAAAACTTTAACAAATTTATCAAGCCTTTCTCGATATTTGATTGAGCTTATTTTTTCTAGGAACATTTGAAAAAATATTCTAAACAAATTGAGCAGCTCCGTTCATTCGTTTTGAGACCTCGAAGTAGGTTCCACACTAGTGGGTGTGGCTGCAGGTATGTGACCGAGTGGGTGTGCCTGTAGTCTCTCTCGTTTCAATGGGTTGGCAAAGAGACAGCTGTTTCCTCTCATTCATAAACTAGTTTTTTTTTTCCTGTGGACATCTTATTCATGAGAAAATTTTCAATACAGCTGTAATTTGCAACGCCATTCTCACATGAAACGAGACTTACATATATATATATATATATATAAATATATATGAGACCTGTGTCATGTGAGATACGTATTTAAAAATTTTTCATCATTGTGGTACAAATTTTATCACTTTCTAGGCGTGCATTGGATAGGAAAAGTTGTTTATACGAGTAGATTTGATAGGAAATTCTTTCCATATATGCCTTAGTTGCCCAATGCATATCTTATATCTATAGCTGTACGTATCCCCCTCCCACATAAAATTCTACGCATAAAAGCATGAAGCGAATTCGGCAAATTTCCTCTACATGCAATGTTTCGAGATCAAGATTTTTTTTTTCTTTTCTAAACCACATAATAACATGCAATATTTCTAGTCAAGTTTCTTTTACTTGTTCTTTCTCGAGTATTAATTAATTGCAGCTTTCTTCCTTAGATATTTGGTATCCAGCCAAATAGACTAAACTTATTCTCCCTCCGTCCCAAAATATTTGTTCGGTCCGCAAAATGAGAATTTAAAAATAATAAGTCTTTTAAAGAAAAATTTCAAACTCTTTTCCATAAATTAAAAGTACTAGTAGTTGATATCTAGTAAATTGTTAAAAAAATATACTCCTATAATTTTTCTTTAAAATTTTGTATTATTTTCAAATTCTCGTTTTGCAGACCGGACAAACAATTCGAGACGAAGGAAGTAATCTCTTTAAGTATCCGTTAATTCGGCAAATAGTTGTTGTATTTATGTTTTTCGAGTGGTAATTAAATTAGATGCTCATTTCAAAAAGTAAATTAGATGCCATATATGCTCAGCTCATGAGGAACTTGACCAGTGAGTGAGATGATGGGATAGCTCTGTTGCATGCATTACGCGTGTAATCATATACATAATAGTAATACAATAACAATGATGGTATAATTAATTACTTTTAGCTGAAGTAGACAAAAAGGGTTCTATGGTGTAGTGGTTAGCACTCTGGACTTTGAATCCAGCGACCTGGGTTCGACTCCCGGTAGGACCTCTTTTTTTTGTTTTGTTTTTTTCTCTCTTTTTTTCCTGGTTTTGCATTTTCAGCGTTTAAATTCCAGGGGAAAATAAAAAAACAAATCACATCAAAGTTTATTCATGTTAGAGTTAAATGCCACGAATCATGGAATCTTTTTTTTGTTTTTTGAACGGAGGAGTAGTCCTACAGTCAGACCCTTTGGATCCGGTTGTGCAACCCAAATCTCCGGAGGAACTAGCACAACAACACAACACCAGGCCCCCTACTTAAATCAGGGTACCCACCGAGCGGGGAATAGAACCACAGACCTTTAGGACTCTCAAGGCCTGACAACCGCCAAACCATTGGGGCAACACCTGGAATCTCTTTTCTCTGTCTAGGTGGTCCACTTGAACGTTATCTCACCGTTTATCTCTGCATGGGGATTAAAAAGAAGGGTATCTAGTGGGATTATATAAGGTCCCGCAATACTTCCCCTTTAATTCCACGTTATGTGGCTACTTAATTTTCCAATTCTAAAATGAAATTAAAAAAAAAATACTCAGTTCTATGAATGAATGTGATAAAAAGCGTCCTTTGGGACCCAAATTAATGAAGTCCGTCACTTTTCTATCGCCCCGTGGCATGGTAAGGTCAATTAGATAACGAACACCTTTTCATAAAGCCTATATTATAGTATTGCATTCCTCATGGTTCTTTAATGAAAAATGAAATCTGTTGAAAAGACCAAACAAATTTTTCTTTTCCCGCGATAGAAAGGGCAAATTAATTACATAATCATTACACACAGCCTAGTCCAGAGTCCGATTTTGTTCGACCACCTATAAAGTGGTTGGACATTACCCATAGTCTTATTTATTAGCAATCATGCGATAAATTACCTTTCATCTTTAAACAATGCTACTAAAGGCGAAGTTCGGCCTAAGAAGTCAACTGACTTACTTTGTCGTCTTTATTTTTAAAAAAATTTACATTTGTTCATTTCGTGTCAAATTTTGGTTCGTTTCGACGAGAGAAATAGGAAAAGTATAAAATTATGATCCAAGTCCTACAATTTTTTATTAAATACAAAAATAAGTTCCTTTTTCAATTCCTCTCGTAGAGACAAACTAATAAGTCAAAAAAAATTAACGTGAAACGAACAAATTTAGATTATTTTTGTCTTCAATGAATTTTTAAAAAATTTTGATACTCCCTCCGTCCCTTTTATAGTGTGTACATTTTCATTTTGGGTTGTCCCTTAATAAGTGTGTATTTTGAAAAGTTAGTGAGTACATTTCCTATTTTGCCCTTAAAAGTAGATTCCTTTTTAAAAAGTTAGTGGTTATTATTATATTGATAAAGGTAAGTAATGGAAAGTAGATGTAAAAGTTGTAAAAGTTGATGTGAGAGAAAAATAGTTGAAATTCTCAGGTTCCTTAAAAGGGATGGAGGGAGTAATAATTTTTGACTTTCTAGATTCTTCTCGTCGAGACAAACCAATAATCCACAAAAAAATCGACTCAAAACTAACAAATGCAAATACGCAACTTTGGTTTTTTGGGTTTTTTAAGTTTATGCATGTTAGGAGAATGACATGTCTTGTAAAGAGTGAAAAGCCAAAAAAGTCCTTAGTGGAACGGGGCCTAACTAGATTACTGGAGTTTCATCCCGCCTAATACTGTGGTAATTATCATTGTTAAATTGCTTCCGAACATTTGGATTGTCCTGGCAGGACCAGAATTTGTCTTTAGGGGTACCAAATATTAAAAGATCAAGGATAAGAAATATATTACTATGATGCAAGATTAAAATTTGGCAAGACAAATATAAAAAGTTTCATTTATAGTTTTTGATGATAAAGTCAGCTTCTAGTATTGATCATAAAGCAAAATCCCAACTTGTTAGAGCAAAAACTAAGTCACATGTAGGTTTTCTTTGTATGTAAAATTGGGTTTGATGGGTGTAGAATAGGTGCCAATTCACTGTAATTTGCTTATAATTTGCTACTGTATACGTGTTTATTTGATATGCATCTGAGTAATACCAAAACAGGGGTGCCATGGTATGCAAAAATCAAATCGTGATCAGATGTAATGGAAGAGGAGAGGAGGTTTAATGAAGATGATGAAATTGAATCGTCCCAAACCAAATACTAATATGATATTAACAGTTCATTATGTAGAGTTTTTGTGCAGAACAAACTTTTAATGAAATGAAGTCGATCGGATATCGGTAACTTAGTGAACAAAATATATTTTTTCGAGAGTATAATTTTCTTGACATTTATAACTGCCGAAAAATGTGGATCGTTCACTTAGTTATCGCCAATCAACTTGATTTTTTATGGGTTTATTCTAGGCATCAAACTCTAATTGGTGAACGGTTCAGATCACATTTTTGGATTTGGGCTATAAGTTGATAACCATTTTTTAGGCACAGCCACCCTGTTGTGCTAGCTGGCTCCTCGGTCCTGTAAAATGATGCTAGCATGTAGCTCAAACAGTCATGAGTGGGCACTTAGGTGCCAATGAGCGAGGTCTCAGGTTCAAGTAGATAGAGTGACATTGATCTATCTTAGTAATCTAGCTCTACTAACAAACTAATGTCCTATCATCGGAAAAAAATAGTAAATATGTTTGTATATGGACGTACTTCAATTTTTGTTTTTAATTAGGCTTGATTGGCAAAGTAGATGGAGTGACGTTAATCTGTCGTAGTAATCTAACTCTACTAACATACTAACATCACATTCCTATCATCGGGAAACAAGAAATACATTAGAAATCTCTTTCCATATTCATGTATATGAAGCCTCCCCTTCAGAAGCCTCCCCTTCAGAAATAAAAGATTTGCTCCAATCCATAATTTAATTAGGAAGAAATTTTGTAGTGAGTGGCCACTCAGCCATGGCCTCTTCAACCATGAAAATTGAATCCAAAAATTCTTTTGGACGCACGGAACCTTTAAAATGCTGATGTTTCATTTTTGTAAACTGGCTCCCATCGCGTTGAATCTATTTGCACCGTGGGTCGTCCCCTCCGTACCATATTCGCAGCCAAGGGGCATCCATTCTCTTTCGACTCGCATCGTGTTGAATCTGATCGCACCATAGGTAATACCTGTTGGGATTGGTTCTAATTCCAATGTTTTAAATTGTCTTGCACGGGTTTATTTTTCTCTTTGGGATTACAAAATTGATAACTGGGTTATCTGGTCCATCTTCTTTTCTTGCCGATTGTGCCTTTCCAGTGGCTTTCCAAGGTCTTGATTGGAACATGCATTATGTTTTTAATGTACGGGTTGGTGGGTGCTTTTATAATGGCATGAGGAAGGGTTTTTTTTTCGGCAGAGACATACAAAGAGAAGGAAAAAAAAAAAAACAGTTTGTGTGAAAGTGTCAAGCTTTGGCTTGGGTGGGAGTGAGTTCTTGTATGAGTGGGGTATAAGGGTTTGGGTGTGGGTGTGGGTCTTTTTCATACTCAAGTGTACTTGTACAATTTTAGTACTCATAGGGAAAGAACGGGATCATCTCCGTGGAGTAGGCAGGTTATTGCTGAACCACGTAAATCTTGTGTGTCTCTTCATTTTATTTTCATTGTGTTTCCATTGGTTGCGTTGTGATTGTGTTTGAATCTCGGTGCTTGGGTGCTTCCGCTTTAATCCCAACAATACCCTCCGTGTCCTATTCGCAGCTAACATGAAGCCATTCTCACCCTTGACATTATCACTCTTTTCCTCTTCTGTAACCTCGTCCTCACAAGGAGGTTAGGATAACATAGGATACTGGTAAATGCATCTACTGATTCCTTCGTTGCCTTCGGCTTGCATCTATCTGCATAAAACTCTTCTCCATCTGTTGAAACATATACCCCTCACTTGTGCAGCGACCTCTCCCGCATACACGTCTTCAACGATAGCCACTCTACCAATTTTGCCTGGAGCTCCAAGTCCTATAATAATCTTTCAGGATTGGAACTTCGGCTTTGATATCAATTGATACAGGGAAGCGTATTCAAAAAGTAAGAACAGCGTGAAAAATAATCTCAAAACTCAAAATATAGAGAAAGCTTCCTTTTTTCTTCCTATTCAAAATTCAACCCAAATTACCCGAAGGCTCACAAAGCGTATTTATTGTAACAACTCATCTGCTACCTCTTAATCTAACCACGTGGCTAAAAAATTATGACTTAGATTAATAGTTGCTGGTAGGCATTACCTTAATTATATACTATTCCACATTTCAATTTATAGCCGATGTCGGACTTAGGAGAAAGTCACAATCTCCCCTACTTAAGATCGCAACTTCCTTATTGCTCTCCATGGTTCAATAGTTTCCAAGCAATGTGGGACACGTACTCACTCAAGCACATCAAGCTTGACTATGTGGGACCGCTCAAGCACGACAAGCACCTCAAGCTCGTCCGTTGTCGGGCCCACCCAAGCATGTCGACAGATTGACTCTCCCTAGAAGTAAGTACACAAACGGCTTTATTCGCAACAACAGATTGATCTTTCATATGCCATAGGATGCGTGCTTTTATTTCATTTTTGTGTGTTGCATTCAATTAATGGAGGTAGTTTTTCAAGTAGTTGTTTCTCTCTCTTGCAAAAAGATTATTTCTGAAAATGTTTTCAAACATCTAGCTATCCGTTTGCTTGAGTCTCATACTTTTTAGGATAGAGACATTATGAACCAATGGTGATGAGTAAAGGCCAATCATTTGATTGGGCAGAATGGGTGTCTAACACCTTGTCACTCGATACCTTAGCCCTTCGGACCCATCTATGGTGACTTAAGAATCGAGCATTTCCATATATAGAGTCATTAAGGTTCTTGGACCTATAACCAAGTGACGACTCTGGTCTTCGTTGAGTACTTATTTTCAAGTATTCGATGATCTTGTGTAGTATGGTATCATCATTCCAGCCATAGAAAAGATTTGGCCACGACCGAGCACTCAGAGGTCCATACCGCCGCCGGAGGGCTGCTCACAGAGGTTCGGGCCATCTTACTCATATTTCTGCTGGCTAATTTTCCTTCTAGAAGGACCTCGTAAAAATAGATTTCTTGCCCGGAACAATCTCACAATCCATTAGCGGTGGGACGATTAAAAGTCGAGACAAGAGCCCGGCCTCTATGAACTAACCCTACAAAGAGTTGAGAACACCTAAAAAGTTTCAAATCTAAACTTATTAAACGTAAATTGGGCTAGTTTGCATATTAAAGCCCAACTTTATGGCCTAGATGCCAGTGCGTAATTAATGTCTACCCTGCCATGTCACCATTTCACAAAAACAAGATAGAACTATCATAATTTTGGATGATCAGTGATGTAAATACGTAGCCCACATTACTGATAAGCTTAGGAAACATATCTTGATTATATGACGTCAGCCAAAGGAAACAAAATTTGGATTACTTGAAATATTGGAGCGAGAGAGAGAGGGGTTAGAGAGAGAAAGTGCAGGGTGCACTTTCTCTTAGGGTTCCCCCCTTTTCCCCCATCCCGCCGCCTCCCCTCTTCTCTGATCCCCCCCACCCACCAGCACCCCCCCTCACCCCTCTCTCCTCTCCTCTCTCCGGTTTCTCCTCTTAGCTTGTAGATCTAGGCTGAGTTACTCTCCTCGGTGAGAGTTCGAATCGCCCGGAACTCTTGCATTTTTGGTTTGACCATCACCAATATGTGATGGATCTCGAGCTCCGGCCTCCAATGGCTTCTGATGAAGGCGGCGGTGGGTGGTTCTCGGCGGCAGCACAACGACGGCGGTGGCGGCAGCAGGTAAGACCCCGGTGGAAGGTGGAAGGTGGATGCAAATTCTTCTTCTCTGGAACTTGATCTTGTGTAGATTTGGGTTGATCGTTGTGTTGCTGTTTTCTTTATCATTTGTTGTTGATGTGTTTTTTTTCGTTCTGTATTTGATTTTCCGATGTACCCAAAAATATATATATAATTTGGAGCACTTAATCCTCCTCAATAGGAGGTACGATATGCCCACCAGGCATGGCCCGACACTCTATTATTAATCCCACATGGCGCGACGTGATTCGCCGTTGGATCATCCAGGGTGATTGTTTTTGTGGTGAGAAGGAGCACAATTTAAAGAGTAATCCCGGAGAACAATCACGTGTTCCTGCTACGGAACATTCAACCATTATATATTTATTTGGGGTCCATACAGTCTCTACAAAATTGTGCGGTGTACTATAATATCTTAGAGCAACCGATACTACGCTGAAGGAGCACTCAAGAATCAGACGACTTTAAGGGCTAAGAAGGAGCTCGGAATCTAACTCACTCTCTACAAGATTGTTAGGTGTTAGAATATCTCAGAGCAACCGGTACTATGCTCGAGGAGCACTCAATAATCAGACGACTTTAAGGGCTAAGAAAATATCGAGTTGTAAACCCTTAAACCAATTGAAATATTGGTGGGTGACACATCAAAAAGAGCCTAGTACGTGGCCTTCTTCCTTTTTAAAATAAAATAATCTTTGGGGCTGTACTCCTCAGTTTTTACGTACAAATTAGTGATTTGGCAAATTACTTTTAATCTTTTTGGTTAAAACAAACCAAGACAGGCAAAGTGTGGAAGAAAAGCATGTTTGTGATAAGTACTTAGGTTAAAATCTCTCGATCGAACAACTGTAAAGAGAAATGGAAAGTTCTTTCGTGCTAATTACGTACTGTTCCATTGGAGTAAAAATATCTATTTCTAGGGAATTCTAAAAATACACTTTTATTTGAGTGTGTACGTAACACATATACTACCCTAATCACCTAATTTTATCACATTTGTATTTGAGTTTGTTAACATTCTTAGGTAATGAGTTTCTGTTGTTGCGAATTTTTTAGCAAATGTTACGAAATTTTAAGAAAATATTATGAATTCCTATGCAGATAAGACACTCCTCAATTAATCTTAGGGGAATAATCTCACCATCCACTAGTGGATGCCCCATTGAAAGCAGAGCAAAGCTCTATATGAAATGACCTCAAAAGAATTGATAGCATCCGAGAGATTTCGAACACGAAACCTTAGCTAGCAGAAAGCAAACCCCTAATTCAAGGATGGAGCCAGGGGTGGCTAGCAAGGACTGTGGCGCCTTGCTAGTTTTGGTGGGTTTCGGGTTTGTCTTCTTGGTTTCTCGGTCCTTTCGGCTTCTTCCTTTGGGTTGCAGTTTGCTTCTTGTGACTATAATTCCCAGGTGTTTGTTTGTTTTTGGGTCTTTTTTGCTTGTTGGTTGTTTGGGTTGCTCGGAGGTTGTTTGTGGGTTGCCTGGAGGTTTGGGTTTTTTGGGTTGGCTTCTTGCCTTCCTCTAGGTTGGTTCTCGGGTGGCTTTTTGCCGGTGTGCCTGAGATCCTTTTAATCTTTGTTTTCTTTTCAAAGATTAATAAAATCTTTTCTGCCAATCACAAAAAAAAAAAGGGCTGTGGCACCTGCTATAATTTTTTTTAAAAAAAAAAACCCTACTATTATATTAAATATATATATATATATATATATATTATCAAATTATAATACCCCGCCCTTCTTCTACATACACAGCCCGTCCCTACTACGCAAAAATTCTGGCACCGTCCCTGACCTGAGTCACAGGTGCTCGATACCATTGAGCCCTCCTCCACACTCAATAAGAAGCTATACACATTTCAAGGCCCCACGCTTCCTTGCCCTTCTCTATATAAAGGTGGCTTATGACCCTTTACTACATGTGCTTGTGTAAGAACTACGTAGCAATCTAGAGCCTCCTTTGAGAACTAAAGCGAAAAGAAAAATATTTGTTTTAAGCTAGAGAGAGATGGGAGCATTCACTAGTCACAATTTGGCTTTCATATTTGGCCTTCTAGGTATAGATTTTGCCACCTTTTCTTTTCCCTACTTCTTGTTCTTGTTCTTCTCTTTAGTATTTCTTGTAGGGCAATACTATACAAACATCTTCTTCTTCTTTTCTTTTTTTTGGCATAGAATTTTTGTGTATCGTTTCATTATGACCAGTTCGTTGTAAGCAGAAACACGGATTACTCATGCTTATGTTGTTCGATCCGCTTACAAAGAACTGTTGTAAACAAAAACGCTGATTTTTTCTTTTTCTGTTCTTTTGCCGATAAAAAAAAAACTTGGATTATTTTTCAACTTGGAAATAGCTATTTTCTTCCTTAACTTATGTTGTATATAAAATGTGTAAGTGTGCAAAGACATACAATGCATGGTGGGAACACCACCATGTACTTTATTCATTATTTATTATGCAACCTTTCTCCATAACACATCATTGAAAAAATATACATATCTAACAATTCGGTGTTACTTTCCTTCTTTTCTTATTGACAGGAAACATTATCTCATTCTTCGTGTTTCTTTCGCCACTGTAAGCGATTAATCTGCTCTTTCTCTTTTTCCTACATACGATTTAAACATGGCACGATGAAGAAGTAATTGTTAATGATCTTTAATCTTCATTTCAGGCCGACGTTTTACCAAATATACAAGAAGAAATCAACCGAAGGATTCCAATGCGTTCCATACGTGGTTGCCTTGTTCAGTGCCATGCTGTTGATGTACTATGCATTTCTCAAGACCGATGCCACCCTCCTCATCACAATCAACTCCTTTGGCTGCTTCATAGAGACTATTTACATAGGAGTTTTCATCTTCTATGCACCCAAGAAGGTTAGAAAAGAAATTGACTAATTCATATATAGAAGATTATATAGTTTCTCGTCCTAAATAATCAAGTTTGGCCAAAAATTGCAGATTCAGACCGTGAGACTACTCATGTCGATGATTGGAGGGTTTGGGTTGATCCTCATCACAACTCACTATCTTGCAAAAGGCCCAATGTGCGTCCACGTTGTTGGTTGGATTTGTCTACTTTTCTCTGTGAGCGTATTCGCTGCACCTCTCTGTATATTGGTAATAACTCAATTTTTACTTTCTTGTCTTGAGAAAATGTGAGACGTTGGTCGTTTTGTTTTGATCCGTTACCTTATTCGAGATACTTCGTGATTTCCTTTTGCAGAAACAAGTGATACGAACCAAAAGCGTGGAGTTCATGCCACTTTCCTTATCGTTGTCTCTCACTGTTAACGCGGTCATGTGGTTCTTCTACGGCCTTCTAATAAACGACTATAACATTGCTGTAAGTATACTTATAACCACAAGACCTTCTGTCAAGTTTTCTCTAAGAAACTTTTTGCCTGAAAAAAAAAACTTTTTTGTTTTTTATATTTTCTGATGAACCAAACTAATAAGAGTCCTTTCTTTTTCTCTCAATATTATACAGATTCCCAATGTCTTGGGCTTCTTCTTTGGTATTGCTCAAATGGTGCTTTATGCAGTTTATAAGAACAAAACAAAGAAAGTCATGGAGGAAAAAATACAACCAGCTGAACAACTGAAAAACCATGTGATAGTGGTGGAAGAGGAGAAGAAGCTGCCCGAATCAGCTGAGCAAGTGATCGACGTCGCAAAGCTCAGGGCATTGGTTTGTCGGGAAACGATTCCAGTGGTCCCTTTACCAAACGGACATGGCATAATTGGAGACTTTGCTCTGGCAAGGCCAAATATGGAAATTCCAGTGTCTGTCTAACTAAAAACGTTGTTATCAAGAGGTGTGCCTGAAAAAATTCAAGGAAAAACGTTTAGAATGCGGTATGGTAACGTTGCATGCATTCTGGCAAAGATGCGGGTCTCGTCCAAAATGAATGTAGCGTTATCACGACAGTATTCCATACGTTTATCTGAAAATAATATTTGGGTACGTATATAGTATATATTACTTTCCTTTGACGAATTCTATTGTTTGTGTGTCAAGCAACTATTCCCCCTTATGTTTCCAGAGTTCCCATTTAGTCCTCTGTAACTGAGATCTCTCTTCCCATCTCACTGAATAACTTTTTATTTAATTTGGTTGGCCAATTCTCTCTTGTAGCATTATTTCTTTTACGAATACCAAATTTATGTTGTTACAGAGTGTTCTTCGTAGATTTATTCTTCCAATTTTGGATCTGCGAATTATGGGAGAATAACATGAAATCATCACAATAAAAAGAGAAAAAAATAATGTTAAGACTCGTAACGCCTTTAAACTCTCCTCATGGTATTACTGGCAAAATCTCAACCCAGCTCTCCTCGTCTCAACTTTTAATAAGAAAAAGTGAAAAAATGTTCCTTCTGTATTTTTTGCTATTAGCCTATTACTATATATTATGATTCATGAATATCGATCAAGGTTCTGTTACAAGATTTTTTTTTTTTTTTCTTTTCAATTGCACTTTGTGCTTTCACTAGAGCTGAGAAGTGACAAAACGTTACCATTCGTGGTGATTTCAACAAATTGTTCAAATAATTAAAAAGGTGACGTCCACAAATTATCCTGCTAAACTTTAAGCAACTAATCAAACAAAAGGAAAAAAGAAAAGATAGGAAAGCTAACTTATCTTGAAGATAATATTTGTACGTCCAACATGTTGTGAAAGAAAATTTTAATTATAAAGCTCCAATAAAAAATGATGCGACACTGTATGATGATTTAATGAAAAAAAAAAAAAAAAACCTTGTATTTCCAAATGTGATTGTGTTTTTATTTTTGGCAAGGTCTTTTTAATCTAGTTTATTAATAAAGTTTAGTAGATTGGGGTACAATTTATACATCACTTTGTTTGGCTTGAAGAGAGGAATTGAAAAGGTATAACTTAAACTGACTTTGGGGGTCTTTTTCGTCATTCCTTATGAATTTTTCGAAATTTGGTTTATATTTTTATTCTTTTCCGATTTCTCTCGTTGAGACGAAAAATGTGGTGTATAAACTTGATTTGAACCTGGTAAAAAATAAAAGATAATTACCAAAAAGACCATGCGAAAAAGTCACAGAAAAATTTAGGCAAAGATTAAACGGACCAAGGCACAATAGCAAACACCACCCACCTGATATCCAAAAGAAACAAAGAAAGATAAAAAGTCAACCATACCCACAAGGACCAAATAAAATACCACCCAAGCCTAGCACACCTCCAAAACTCCAAATGCAACAAAAAAAAAAATCCTATATGTATCTTGGGTTCTTGCATACATATTGACCGGACTTGATTTAGTTATAACGGAAAGTCATATGATTGGTTTTTATTGTAACTCTTGGAATGTAATTCGATCTAGCTAGCTCCTATTGTACTGCGGGATATTAGAAATGAAAAACCCAATTACCCTAATTCTACTTGTTTAGGTTTAATTACATCGGAGCGCATGATATAAATTAAAAATAAAAACACACCAACAAGAAATCAAATTAAATGTGCTCGTGCCACATTGAGTTATGTAACTACGTAACCTATATTACGAGGAAAACAACCTTGATTTACAAAAAGTGCAACACCAGACCAACATCATTATTTACAAATGATTAACAACATTATATACCGGGAAGCTAGCGGATCATTATCGTCAACACGTTTTATGTGTGTTAATTACCCTCCACGGGATAGTTACACCTTCTGCATGCGTCTATAATATATATTGGAGTAATTATTCATGATTAGTCTCGGAGCACAGATGTGATGCTCTGGATTAGTCGCACCACACATTTGCGTGTGGTGAAAGGTCTATATATTTAGTAGTATATCCTACAAGAATAATTCAGAGCATTTTCTTGTATTCTGATAGTTACACATTCTTGTGGGATATACTACTAAATATATAGACCTTTCACCACACGTAAATGTGTGGTGCGACTAATCCAGAGCATCACATCTGTGCTCCGAGACTAATCATGAATAATTACTCCAATATATTATAGACGCATGCAGAAGGTG
Source organism: Gaultheria prostrata (assembly GCA_036023075.1). Classification (NCBI taxonomy): domain Eukaryota; kingdom Viridiplantae; phylum Streptophyta; class Magnoliopsida; order Ericales; family Ericaceae; genus Gaultheria; species Gaultheria prostrata. The sequence continues at coordinate 40,376 of JAXBDA010002511.1, forward strand.
TAACTATCCCGTGGAGGGTAATTAACACACATAAAACGTGTTGACGATAATGATCTGCTCAGGTATATAATGTTGTTAATCATTTGTATATAATGATGTTGGTCTGGTGCTCCGTCGACGAAAACCTAAACAAGTAGAATTAGGGTAATTGGGTTTTTCATTTTTAATATCTCATGCACATGGGCAGGGTTCGATTCCCGTAAGCACTCATCCCCCTCCCTAAGTCGCCTAGGATAGAGTAGATTAGGATTAATGAATGGAAAAAAGAAAAAAAAACCACCCCAAAGACTTCATGAATCCCTCTTCTTTGTTATTCTGGGAAACATTTCATGCTTCCAAAATTGTCTACTGCCATACAGAGATACATACACATATACACACTCGAGTGACAATTGGCCTTGTTCGGTTCCTGTTTGGGAAGAATTTTTGTAAAAGTAAATTCAATGGGGTCCATATGAATGCATTGATTGGGGTCCACTGAATGGGTCTTCGTTTCCTGTGTTGGTGAATGGGGTCCATGTGAATGGCTGAATGGGATTTCCACTTCCACGTGTACACATCAGATGAGAGAGAGGGGAGAGAATGGGATTTCCACTTCCACGTGTACACATCAGATGAGAGAGAGGGGAGAGAATGAGATTTCCACTTCCACGTGTACACATCAGATGAGAGAGAGGGGGAGAATTCCCTGTTAGTAGTCAAAATGGGTAGTAAGTGGTCAAAGTGGATCCATTATTCAGTCAAAGTAATTTACCGCTCCTTTGATTCCATTTGAAATTCAAAATAAAATCTTTCAAAGAAGTGAAACGAACAAGGCCAATATTGATATGTTTGGGCCCTTTTCACTTCCTAATTGTACCGACTTTCCGGTCATTTAGACACTAATTTAGTTGACCCGAAACGGTGTATTTATAAGGATGCATTCATTTTTTAAATCAGTAAAATTCTTTACTTTTTATGTATCACTGGATAAATTGTTTACTAATAATATGTAAGAATAACATCACAGTTCAACCAGTTGATCCAGCAATTGAATTGGTGACAATTCCCTCACCTATCCGGCTTTCAAAACATTATCTCTATCAATGATTCAATGTCCACCCACATGTACTTTGTACATTTTTCGCAATTAGGTTTCCCTTGGATGACATGCAAAGGGAAAGCAATTGCATTTTGTCTTGTAAGAGCAAGTGCAGGAGCTTAGTTATATGGAGACTTGAGCTATTTTAGCTCATCAAAGAAGGAAAAAGTGGCATGCAACAGCCTTGCTAAACCTGCTGCTATTTTTCGTCCATGAACAGTCCTTGGGCAAATCTACCTAACCACTATTCACAACCTATCATTTGTTTATTAATTTCTCTCTCCTCCACTCTCTCTCTCTCTCTCTCTCTCTCTCCTGTGATCCAACAGTACTTGAGAAGTATTGTTGGAATGTTGAAAGACATGTGAGTTAAATATGCACTGTTCACTACCTTTTTTTAGGAAAAAAATTTGTTCACCCTCACCAAAAGAGGGTGAACAAAACCCTCACTCTGATTGGTTGAAATGGTATGAGGTCCACCAAAAATGATGTGGATCCCACCACAAAGTAATGTCATGCTTACCAA